>CALNHX010006468.1:0-88820 GCA_940337035.1 Agriotes lineatus | reverse complement strand
AAAACAGACGCCACGCTTGGAATTCACTAAATTCAATCTTTCAGGATAAACTTTCCTGACCTTGCTGTTGCTTTTGCTATGGAAACCAGGAATTAACCCGATTCCCAGCAAGTCCCACGATGCCAGAGCCCCTCTTTATCCGTTGGCCTACAGATACAAGCCGCTGAACGCCCTGCAGAACGAGTCCTGTAGCTCAACCGCTGCGAAAAACGCCTCCAATTCAGCCGTTGCCTCACACCAATGGCTCCAATTGCTTTCCACGCTGCCTACCTCTAGCTCACGGGGCTTTAATTGCACTGCTCGAACCTCGTAGTCCATCTCGGAAAAACCAGCGAACACTCGATGCGCAAACTAAACCCTTTTTTAAATCTCTGCAGAGGTGCTACAAATTATTATAACCTACTACAGTACACATAGAGGATATAGCATTAATTTTCACTGAATTGGGAAAAGGGTATTTATTCACGTATTAATAACTATTCATTGGGGAAGCCAAAACTAACATCACTTCAGTTTGGCTTCCTTTCCCCAATGTTTATCTTCGACCTTACATTGTTTTACATTATTTCCAAGCCTACCCTGATTACATTTTGTTCAAATCAAGGCTAACACTATTTTTAATACAGCTTTACAAATTATAATCAAGGCCAATGCTATTTTATACCATTTACAAAAACTTAACGAGCACATTTCTGGAACATTTTATTATTTATATTATTTATTATTGCTATTATAATCGTAGAGGCTTAAAATGTGTTCATAGCAATATAGACTATCGAAGATCAAGTTTGCCGCCTCTCCAGAAAGTTATCAGAAACGGAAACTGTATACTTTTTCTTTCCGATTGAGTAGTTGCTGCCAGTGATATTTATAAGTTGTTTATTGACAATCACATA
Organism: Agriotes lineatus; assembly: GCA_940337035.1. Taxonomy (NCBI): domain Eukaryota; kingdom Metazoa; phylum Arthropoda; class Insecta; order Coleoptera; family Elateridae; genus Agriotes; species Agriotes lineatus. The sequence goes on along the minus strand of CALNHX010006468.1, from coordinate 87,924 downwards.
CTTTGTATTCATTTTAGAGCAATGACAGATTTATTTTATCCTCAGTATCACATCTAATAATAATAATAATAATATTCTTATAACATTTAAATTTAAAACTGTTTTATACATTTTTTTTATGGAAGTGAAATCCGAAAGTACGGAAGAGCATGCCGGAACGTGACACATTGTGGAGAATTAGCGTCAGCTATCATTTAGGGCCTTCTGGACCATAATTAGAGTAATTTAAAAAAACAACAATATTGAATTGGTTACCAATAAATGCAATTATTATTATTATTATTATGTAAAAGCAAAATTTATTGAATTGAGTATTTTAACTTTCCCGCGTATCTACATTTATTACTGTTTACTCTATTTTAAAGGTAACATGCATCTTTTGCTACCTACAACAATGTTCATTCTTATAATACTAGGAATAATGTCAAAATTAGACCAAATTTTTACAGTGAATGCGGATCGCAATAGTCTTATCTATTATCGGGCTGTATTTTTTAACTGCCAAAGTTTAAAGTTACACTAAAAGCATTTTTAATAAATAATGCTATTTTCAACACGAATGAATTTTTAACCTTTAATTGTAATGACTGGCTCTAAGCATGTTTTACGTATTGAATTAGGAATAAATATGTATATGTAATTAAATGTGAATTGTATATATTGCATGTATTTGGTGTGGCATTTGTCATAGCAGACGTGTGTAGAACAATTTTTTTTGTAATGACACAAGAAGTATCTATATCTATCTAACGCGCGGAACTTTAAATGCGGCATGCGCCGCGGGCTACAGCTAGTATTAAAATAAAACGCCAAAAAAATTAACCACTAAATACAGGATGCCCTGAATGACAGCTGATAGTTGACGCCCGATTCCCCGGCATGCATAGAGTTTCGACGTGCGATTCCGTACTTTTGCTTTCAATTTCTTCAAAAAAAAAATTAAAACTGTTATAATTTTTTCAAATATGAAAGAAAAAACTAAGCTGTTTCCGTTTCTGGGCATAAAATTTAAAAATTTCTTTAAATTTTATGAGGCGACGGCAGACTTGATCTTCGACATTCTACGAAAAATGTAAGAAATTTACGGAAACCTCCACGGTCATCGCCGTTTTCAACATAACAAAAGACAAAGTTTACAGCTAACCTCCACTAGTTGCAGTGGAAAAAACATTTTTCTATTGTTGTATTTCAGAACTTCCAAATATATTAAATAACTATGGCAACGTTGTTTCTATTGCATGAAATAAGCCTAAAATGCTAATTGAGAAAAATTAGAAAATCTATTAATCCTCGACCACGCTTCGGTTAGAACAAGCTAAAATTTATAGCCGAGTTGTTTCTGTATCCGCACCATTAATATTTCAGTGTTAGATATGCTCCAGTTTTTCCCAACAGTTGAAAGAGGCTTTAAAAATAGGATCTAGATAAGTGCAGGTGCTGGCGCATAACTGGAAAGCCCGGTGATGATTCCAGCGAATTTAATTACACACTTGAAGTGTTTAAGATTTGCTTTCTTCTTCAGCATTGATAATTCCAAGACGAACGGAGGGGAATGAGTTAGAAACTAAGGAAAAGCTCTATTAACATAAGCAAGCGCCTTTAATATAAGTTCTAAAACGCATGCTATTCTAATTTGTTTGTTGTATTTTGTTATATTACAATTTCCATTTTGTTGCAGTGCGGAGACTGGCTGCAGCTGAAAGTCCTAGAAGTTACCCCAGAACTGACCGCCCTGGGAAACACCCTATCAGAAGCTTTAGAGTTGCAAAGAACCCACGATGAAGTTCTTCGTCAGCTACAGGTATTGAATATCATTTAACTAGACACTGCACTCAATAAGAACTAAATAAAATGGCAGAAAAAATGAACATATTCAAACGAGTGTAGGTACAAAAATATTACATGAATAACCAGAGTAAATGCATACGTCACTGTTGGCCAAAACCCTTTTAGACGGTGCTGCCCCTTGCCTTGTTTCATGAAAATTTAAGATTTCAATAAAACAGCCCCGGATTATGACGTTGCACGGGCCGTTGCTAAACAATTTTTGACATGTGAATAGTCAACTCGTAACATTTGCAGCTCAGTACTTAATTTTTCCTAGTTTTTATTCCAACGCGGCCCCAACCCGGAAGTCGTTACTTGCGCTGCAAGTGGCTACTAGAAATCAAAGCTCCATTGCTTTCTAAAAAACTACTGAACAAAGCATTTCCAATTGCATTTCTACACTGCAACAGACAAAATTATTAGCAATTCGCATTCTCAGCACGCCGACGTGTTCAATAAAACTTAACGATTTCAGCTTTCCAAGTGACGTTTCGATGCAGTATATTTATTCAGCTTCGACTCGAGTACTTGGGTCAGAGATTGGACAGAAATAACTCACTTCTGGTATTAAATTTCAGAAAGCTTCCTGCAAAGCTACTTTTATAGTCAAGCTCATTGAATTTCTCCGATCTGCTGGAACCATGCGAAATAACATCTGGATTTATATTAAACCCAAAGGGCGTTGGATAAAATTATTTTTAAAATATCCTAATAGGCGTGACTAACGCAGAACTGAAAACGCTGATGAGTAAGGGGCTTTAAAAACTTGCCAGAAGCATAAATGTGTTGCAAGTGAACGAATTGTGCTGTAAAAGAGCATCCTCCTGGAATAATTGTATAAGTTAGTTCTATAATACCTCATATTATAATCACCTTACTCAGCAGTGGCTTAAGGCAAGCTGCATGCTTAACCACTGACTTATTTGAATATTTAAACTTCGCCCACGCAGGGCAAATGCTGATTTCCACGCTCTGGCAGATAATTATCGAGACCTAGATCTATTAATATTGTATCCATCATGCCTGTTACGTGGACTTTCTCGAACAAGGGCGTGAATCTGGTTCATTCATAGTTTTAAATGTTAAACATCCACTTAAGCACTGCAAGGTTTGCACGTCACAGTTTACGTTGTTGCAATTCCAAATGCACTCCGCTAATTGCCGATTGAATATATTCCATCGTAGTATCTGCATTATGTTCCATAAAACAGCAGTAAAATGCGAAACTTGAAGTAGTATTAAAAGTCTATAATCCCAGGTTTAATATCTTAATGCAGCAATTCGAAGTTAGTCGCTTACATTGTAACCAACCTCATGTGTTATTGCCAATATATGCGAGTGTAGCATACATCACAACATGCATGTATGCAACGTATGCTACACTCATTAACTAGCTTCTTCTGCTTCAACTCTTTGTTCATTTATAATATATCACCTACGTGGGAAATGGCTTAGTTCCAGAAACTTTCATGCAAGGTTTCTATGTTATGTAAAACTACAGTCTGAAAAAGCTTTCGAAGATTCTATAACGATGAAGTATGAAGAATAAATCTTAATACTTACAAATTCACAATACAGCGATACAATATTATCGCACACATTAAAATAAGGCAATTGTTTGCAAGGCGATGATACAGCGGTGTCTACTCCGTGGATTGGGAGGAAACGTTTTGTGTGCGTCCACGTACAAAGATCGCAGAGCGAACTGTATATTCCCAAGTTCACGTCAAAATTTCAAGCGTCAAAATACGTGAACAGAGCTCAAAGCGACAGAGCACTAGTCGCCAGTAAGTGGGAGGGGAAACTTGAACCTGTAGGTACTTTCCGGAGTCGAGTCCCTTCCTGCGCTCTATGAAATTCACGCAAAAGGTGTGGAGCGGGCCGCGACTGGTAGATATGAACGGTTCAAGGTCATGTTGTGGGTGACGTCCGCATTTGTATGCAATGGAAGATAACACCTTTGCAAACTGTGCCCCAAGCCTCCTCACTAACTGCTCGTGTGTTCTGGGCCATGTGCGAAGAGGTAAATCTCCAAGTAAATCCGCCGACAATGGCGTGGGATTGAAACCTCCCTAATTCATGGATCAGGAATGCAACTCCGGCGAAGGGGCGCGGGAAAGCGTTACACAAAAATTAAACTGCACTCCCATACATCCGGGTTACAGGCCAAAAGTAGGCGTGACACAAGCGCGCAAAATATGAACTCAGTACCATAGACAATGAAATCAAATAAATGCGTAAATGAGGCGTAACAATATTGAATAAGTACTACAGACATCGAAATCAAATAGATGGGCAATTGAATGGTAACAACCTTTTCCATCTAGTACTTTTGAAGACTTTAGGATGGCTCTCTCATCTTTACTTTCCTATTTTGTCGCAAATTGCGGTTCCTTATTGACAACTGTCTACAGAACACAAATAGCACAAATGATATGCCCAATATCAATCCCGAAATCCACCTTATAGATGACCAGTTTACGAACAGAAATCGGAAAGGGTACGCAGAGATAAAATAATTCAGTAATTAAACGATACAAGTAACTAAGCTTATGATGCCAGGTTTTATGACTTTTATGACACGCCTCGGTAAACCATACGGGGTAGTTGGGATGCGACCTAAGATAAATTTAAAAAAGATACTAAACACTCAAGAAAATAATGGCAGCTAGTGCTGAATATGGCCAATACATTTATTTAAATAACCTTAATACACCAAAAGATATATCATCATATAAATATTTAGAAAAGAACTATTACAAAAGATTTAAGAAACAAAGTGTATATGGTAATTATGCAAGTATAAAAAAGGGTTTGACTAGATAAGAGCGCTTGGAATTGATTCAGCGAAGTAGTAAAATGCCCTAATTGAAAAATCATCAACTGGTGCTCAAAAAATCTATTTAATGACATCATTCACGTATCGTGCCGCATGTCGAGGCCTCTTTGCTTTAAATACAGACATGGTGCTGTTTTTCGCACGAAAAGAACTTTTTCGCACAATCGCCGGATAAATCGCCCATATATATCGGCGGAGTTTCCCGTTTACTATTCTTAATAGATTGAAAAATACAGCATAAAATCATAAAATGCAAAAAGCGGTTGAAAGTAATAAAAAAGTGACGGTTGTTTATTGGTTATAAAAAAAGACTTCTTTTTCTTCTTCTTCGGCAGTCTTTTTTTATGAACTCCTGGACGTAGGCTTCCCCTTTCTGCTCCCACTCTTTCTGGTCTGGTGCTATACGTTGCCAATTTTTCCAACGTTTCATGTGATGTCGTCAGTCCATCGTCTTTGTGGTCGTCATACGCTGCGTTTATGTAACATTGGTCTCCACTGCAAAGTGTCGTCTCCTGCCTTACCATATGTCCTGCCAAGCTCCACTTTAACTTCGCGACTCTATATAACATCTTCACACGTAGTTCGCCTTCTAATTTCATCAGTTCTGACATAATCACTGAGGCTTATTCCCAGCATAATACGCTCAATAGCTCTTTGGGTTGTTCTCAACTTGTTTACTAAACTGACTGTTTTGGTTACATGGTCGCCATACCGTACCTCATCACCGAACGAATGCACACTAGTTTTCCCATTGTTGCCCGTGACATTTGAATTCGTTTGCTAACTTCGGCTGTCTGATTTGCTTTGCCTGATTTGTTCCTATGTCCCAGATAAAGATATTCCTCGAGATCCAGATAGTGGTGGCCAAGTGTGAGTGTTCTATCGTCTCTCGTCATGATATTAGTTTTTCCTATGTTCATGGTGAGACCTACTTTTTCCGACGCCAGTTTGAGTTCTGTTGACATACTCTATAGCTCCTCTAGCCACTACTAATCAAAATAGTCGTCCGCGAAAGGAAGATAGTGGGGATGTAGTTCGTCGATCCTTATTCCTTTCTTATCCCAGTTCAGTTCTTTGAAAATATCTTCCAAAGCAGTAGAAAGCTTAGGGGAGATGGTGTCTCCTTCTCGCACTGCTCGCTTCACCTGGATTTTGTTTGTTGTTATCGGTGATTTTGACTCGAAAGGTGGCCTTGCCATAAATGTGTTTCAACAGATTTGTATATCCTGCGTCAATTCTTGATTTCGTGCATTTCTCTATAAGGAAATTTCACTTGATCATAATTTTATGTTTCCTTATAGGAATACACAAAATTACGACCAAGTGAAATTAGTAAACAACTTTTTTACAATTGCATTTAAGATGTACACTATATAACCTCCACGACGAACGTGATTCGACAAGCTATGTGTTTTCTTTCGTAGTGAGAAGCGCAAGCTGCCACCCCGGGTATACGAAAGGTTGGAACGAAAAGAAATCTTACAGAATCTTTCACAACGAACTCGTGATACCAGATGTTATGGTTTTCCCAGTGCCAAATTTATAGCACAACAGATGGGATAACAAGCGGCTACCTCAACATTTCCAGATTTGCAACAGATAAGCTGACGAATTTTGTGATTATCCGGAGAATGACGTAAAGGTAGAGATAACCGTTTCATACCTGAGATTTTGAGCGACCAACAGAAACTTTACTTTCAAATACTAGCAAATCCTAATTTACACAGATAGGTGCAACAATTCACTAAAACCAGTAAAGCCAAAAATCTGCATCAAATCATCGACGATTTTTTGTGCTCACAAAGCGTCATCAAAAGGAGCCCTGAGAAAAACATGTTATACTCTTAGAAGTAAAATTAGGACTTGAAAATTTTCCAAAAAAGAAATCTAAACCGGAAATAGCTCTACGCAGAAGTTTAAGCAAAACTTTCACTAATGGAAATTACAGAAAAGTATGTATATAGGCAGCGACGTGAAAAGTTGCCGAACGTACAGCAACAAAGGCCGAAAATCAGAAATAACATTTTAGGATTGTAACACGCTTCTGCGAAATTTAGTTTTTATGCATAATAAAAATATTTAAAAAATAAACAAATAAAAACTAAATATCTGCCCAACCTGCTCCATGAACGGCAAAATAAAATTAAAGGTTCAGAAATTACCATCTGTAAGGGCACGCCGGAGCTCTTTATAGTCTTCTACAAATATTTACTCACATTTTTAGTAAAGGTTATTTGAATTGAGCGGCATTAAACGTCTTATGTTATAACTAGCTTTTATATTCCATAGTTTTTCCTGTTATTCTTATTAATATTCACTTCCAAAGGTTAATCTGTTCTAAACAAGTTGCTTTAAAATATTTGATTATGTAATTAAAATTGTATTTGTTGAAGAATGTTATTTAAATAATTAACTCTTTAGGTATATGTAGTAAACAAAACTGTGAATGTGTACTACACATTTATCGCTTTACAGCAATGTGTGTTGCCTACTTTAAAAGTTCAGAGATAACCCCATTAACTGCTATAGCGTGCATCTATGTATGATCTTATCTTAGAGTGTGCTTTTAACTAAGCCTACAATTAATAAAAAATAGCAAAATAAATTGCCAGCAAAACAAATTAGTTTCCGAAACAATTATATAATTTATAATAGTTGTTCGAATTTCCTGGATAACACAATCCGACTCTCTTAAAAGCTGTTTTTATTTATGCAAATAAAGAAAATTGAAGTGTAAATTTGAAAGTTGTGTAAATTGAATTTGCGCTATTAATACTATAATTACACTCGTTCTGCTGCTTATAAAATTAACGTCATAACCATTGGATAGCTTATTAGATGCTTAATTTTTGTAAGCAGCTTCTATTTATTGCTGTTGTCAGTTGAAAAAACTTCCTAGCGAGAGATATTATCATGATTAACTGAGTCTATTGATAGGTTCTACATGCCATTTGTTAAGTGTAAACAATTTAAATAGACAGATTTTTTACTTCACTACCATGGCAGCCGCTCTTCAGTTTTTAGCTTTGTTTCCTGTGCAAAGGTGTCATAACCTGAACATAACATAATATGGGATAACTTATAAATTAAATTTTTAGTGAAATAATAATCGCAATATCTCAATTATAAATGGGTACGTGTATAAACACACCATATTTTAAATTGAAAATATTCTAGAATGTAATGATACAAGGTAGTACTACACCACCATAAAATAAAAATCCGAGTATAACTATAACAAGCCAGAATTTCAGAAGTTTGATATTTAACAAGATTATTGTAAATCTATATCGTAGAAATTACATACTTCGAGGTCCAATGTTACCAAACTAACAGTTTGGGTACACTCATTTAAAGATGTTTTCAGATTTACCACAACTTCTTAGCTTTTCCAGACATGCATTTCAGCGTCCAAGTTGTCACATTCCCTGGGGAGATAGAAAAGAACGTCCTAGAAATGTATTTCATTTTTTTAAATGTCTGTGGCATCAACCTGATTCACATTAAGCGTTTCAAAAACTTATAATAATTCTTCTAATAATTTTTAATTGTTACAAGGGGCATAAAAATAGATTTTCAATATCCTGTAAACAGCCCAATATAAATCGCATTGCTTGCTAATAATATAAGAACCATAATACAAATGCGTCGTTATAATTCTTTTTTATAAAAATTTAAATAACGTGTTTTTAACGTAAACTAGATTAAAGCTTAATTATCTAAATGGGGCATAAATAATGTCCAAATTTACATAAATGTAATAATTTTAATTTCGTCATGCTATAAGTATCATGCACACGTGTTTTAAAAATATAAGTTTTGGAGGATCATCATTTGTCTCATCTAAATTTTACGTCGGGTTGCAAAAATCGTGCTTCCTCCGCTTCAATAAGTTTACAAACAGAGAACCATTTCGTATAAATTATTTATGTATAAAATTACCTCACAAGTTATAACAGTTAGTCACCCCATTTCCAGTCCATATAAAGCTCGTTAGGTCTAGTAGTACTATGTACAAATTATTCGAAGCACTTTTTGTCTAAATATCTAAATAGCACACGGTTGAAATCCCGTTCAACATTTATTTTTTTACAACTCAGCTTGCTAATAGCAATAAATTACTAAATATTAAATCCCTTGTAATGGATCTTTTAGGAGCTTCTTCGTTTGAGCATCAAATTGTAATGAGGCTTAATAAGCCCTACATCTTTATAAAATACGTTTGCTTTTGCTCATTGCCAGCTACCTCAATAGCAATGCGATCTTGCTTACTTATTTCTTTTACCTCACTTCTTGGTTATGAAAAGCTATTGTTGTAATGAACCCAAACATTGACCTGGACAAATGGAAATCCAATTGGTGTACACACAATTTAGAAGAAAATCTATATTTCCTGTAAAAAACAACTATAACTAATAATATTACATTAGTGTAACAACTGTTTATAACGAATTCGTGGTGACATCGTACTGCACATATACTCAGGAGCAGTACTTACTTAACACTAGAAAACGTGCGCCTATGCACGAATGACTCATTCGGGTTACTTCTATGGCTGCTCTCGAATGACCAATTATGGTATAAAATCACCCACTTGCAGTGATGGCTAACGCATGCCAGTTACGAAATACCTAGATTCGGTTCTCGCATATCTCCACTACGATGCATATCGCGTCACTCGTGAACGTACATGCTTCCTTTGTTGGCCTTTTGATCCCAAATCGCTAAACCGCAATGTCTGAAGGACTTTGACCACTATTGTAACGCTAGTCTGCTCCCGGAATTCCTCAGGAAATACAGGAACGTTCGCTGTTCAACACCGAGAAAGCTGGGTCGCTGGCCTGCACTTGCGACCACACCAGAAAGGCGCCTTCACTCTCCGTGAGCTGCCTCTGAGGAAGACATAGACTCATACGCATATTGTTTAACTTTCACTTGCTGGGCTAAATTTAATTTTTAACATATATGAGTAAACAATATTTAACGGACATGTAGAAATCCTGTATGGAAATGCTATTCTGAAGACCCACAGTCGATTCAGGTCAAGTTTCTGTTTCAATTTCTACCGGAGGCTCACTATCGCCAGATTTATACGTAGTGGAACTCTGCTGTCGAAGTTATGAAAATTGTGGAAATAATTTATATGTTGTGATACTAACGTACATTTTTACATAGTTAGACTTGGCTCACAAATATTGCAAAAATAAAAGTGCAGTGATATTTCTTCGATTTCTAATTTTACCAGACATGGAATTGAGAGGGCAAGAAACAAAGGTGGGTTTAGGACTAGTGCGACGAATATTTTTGGACGTGAAGATCATTTATACGCAATTAAAGTTCTGATATTTATGCATTTCATCGACTAAAATATCAAATGTATACGAAAGTTAGTTTAAAAATGACAGGAGGCTTATTGCATTTATTATTTATCTTGCCCTTGTTTACTTTTTTGTCAACCTGTCTATATTCTTTTCTTTTTCTCCAGTTTTTAACGTTTAGCAGTATTTGGTACCTTTTTTATATTGTCAATGATCTTACAACTCGAAGAAGCTCCTTTCTTATCTCGTTCATACTTGTTTTTCAGTTAGCTCTATCTCAGTGGTTTTACCAGTGTTCAACAACCTTTTTAAATTATTTTTATCAGATGGTCATTAGCAACGCTAGAACCCTATGTGGCTAATATTTTCTTCTCGTTTTAACCTTGTTTATCCTACTTCTCTACGCATCTCCATCCTAGGTGGTTTTGAATGTTAAGTAGGTTTTAGCTTATTTTTATATATTGTCATATTCATTTGTAAGTACATTCTTCCACTCGCAACATTGCATCTAACTGTATTTGGTTCTTATTTACGCGGCGACTTGCCTTCTTTTATTCTTATTTTAAAATCTTTTCTATCTCTAATAGCCTTCCAAACATCTCTGATTCCAAAACTTCGCCCTTGGGAGGATAACACAAATATTACACATCAAGGCATAAATGTTATCCCAACATTTCATGGCATCTACACCGGTGTCAGTAGTGTTAGTATTAATTGCCAGTCATATAAGCAACTTTAAATCGAAACCAAACAAATTGTCTGCAAGGTTGATTATCCTGGAACTAGTGAATCACAACATGAACCAATCGTTATTACAGTTGAAAACTACCCAGGAAATCGAACAAACACCTAGCAGCTTTTTACGTCTTGTAGTAGGTTTTTAGTAATTTTTATTTAACTTTATGCAGTTTTCCATGTATTTGTAATCCTACCACCCTGCATGGGTCTCACCTTCTTCTATTCTTGACCTCGTTTATCATTCATCTCTGTGAACCTTTATACTTAGCAGTCATTTTCAGCTTCTAATGTCTACTAGTCCTTTGTGTATTTTCAATAACCTTTTTTTGATTTTGTTAGCAAATGATATTTGTTTTTTAGGTCATCCAACCTTATAACCATGTGTGGGTTTTATCTTCTTCTTATCTCTACCTTGTATGAAGCCCTTCTCCACTATTCTCTGTGACTAGTAACTTTTTCCTTGTTTGTTAAGGTTCAGAAGGTGTCTTGAGTTTTTTGTATGTTGTCAATAGCTTTTCATTTACTTTGCTAGCAAATCATATTCGTTTTTAAGGTTATCCAACCCAACAACTATATATGGATCTTATCTTCTTCTTCGCTTTACCTCGTATCTAGTTCTTCTCCACTATGCTCTTCACCATTGACTTTCTTAGCAAATCATCTTCGTGTTTAAGTTAATACAACCCTGTAACCGTGTGTGCGTCTTATATTATTTTTTTCTTTACCTTGCATGTAGATCTCCTCCACTATGCTCGATCCCTACTGACTCTTTTTATATACGAGTAGTTTGTTAACGTCCAGGAAATGAAGCAATAAAACTAAATAGTCTCCACGAACATTTATTTTAAAATTATGGGTGGCGACATGTTTCAAAAAACCAAACTGGTTTTATCCTCAGGCCATAAGGATCATCTACAGAGGGATATGGTTAAAAATGAGGTACTTAATAAATAAATTCACTTACTAATAAAAGTAGTTGTAGCACTTATTAAATTGAGGTTAAGATTTTTAAACGACGAGATATGAATTATATTAAAAAAAGCACACCACATTGGAGAAGAAAAATTGATTAAGCAGCAAACTACGTTATAAAGATCGTTGTACTGGTTAATACAAAAATTTAAATTAAACAAGTAAAGGAGTGGCTGACATTGATGATGACAGCAATCAGACTAAAATTAAAAAGAAAAGTAACTAGCCTACAAGTCGAAAAATCCCTAGATTCAATGACAATGAAATTACCAGAGAGGGTCAAAAAGTATAAGAACAAAATGAAAAAGGAATTTTCTTGCATCTTTTGGCATGTTGTCAATGGCCCGTTATTGAAATTTTTAGCAAATCATATACGTTTTTAAGGCCATTCAACCCTGCAACCATGTGTGGGTCTTATCTTCTTTACCTGGTGTGTAGCCCTTCTTCATTATGCTCTATCCTAGTGGCTTTTTATGGTCTGTTAAAGTCCAACAGTTGTATTCTCCCCTTTTTGTTATCAAGTGCTTGTTATTGACTTTCTTAGTAGACATATGTTTCGTTTTCCTTGGAGTTTATATTGTATTGTCAGCTTTGGAAGGCATTTTTCGGCCATTCTCTCAACATGTTTCCATTTTATATTGAATTATTTTATTTCGCCAGAGAAACTATTTAGTTCTTGCCTTATATCGAAAATAATAAATGCCTAACAGCGGTTTCTTCTGATTTACTACAATAAAATTATTTACACTAAAAGCTTATCCGCAAGTGAATTCTATGATTCACCATTGCCGAAAATGAAATTTGACTCCCAAAGTTAGCGGTTTGATATCTTAGATAATATGAGCATTTTAAATATGTAGCTGTATTAACGGTAATGTGTCTTTGCAGAACAAACAAAGTCCAGTGGAAGAACTACTGCGCCAAGCAGACCAGCTGATATCAACCCAGAAACCACGAGCAGAAGTGTACGCGGCGATGGCAGAATCCTTGGGGAGGGCGTGGAAGGACATCAACGTTCACCTGGAGCTGCGCAAGCAGATCCTGGACCTGAACGTGCTGTACCACACCAAGGCCCAGGATTTCTTCGAGAAGATGGACGCCCTGGAGGCCGCCTGCGCAGACACCGTGGTGCCGATTGACGTGGAGTCCATCAAGAGCTTCCTAACGAGCCTGCACGACCTCCGAAGGTCCTTGCTGGAGTCCCTCATGAGCGCGCTGCAGGCGGGCAACTCTATTTTAGGAAAACTGAGAGAACTAGGAGCCGAGGGCACACTCGATTCGAGACCCGATCGAATACGATGCTCAGTAAATCGAGGTACGTAATACAGGTGTGCGACGTCGAGGGTATTAATCTGGGTTAAACGCACTTCAGCGATTTCGCAAGTCCAAGGCTGGCTGGACGAACTGCATGCCAGAAGACAAGTTCTGGAGGTTACGTTCACCAAGAGGAAAACGCAGCTGGAGCAGTGCCTGGCGCTGGCCATCCTCGCCACAGACCTGAGAGAACTGGAAGACACACTCAAACAGGGAAGAGATATATTGAGAAATACGGATCAATTGGGTAGGTTGCATGTTTACGTGGTAGAATATACAATTTCTGTGCCTCAAAATTAAAAACTCACAATGGCGTATGCGAGAAATTACCGTGCTCATAATAAAATGGATTGTATTATAAATAAAATTAAATAAAATCCATTATAACAATAGCATTTATACTACACCTTATGGGTTTGGTTACTATCGATCGCCAATCTAGAGCCCATCGGCTATTCACTCGTGTACTAAATTTAAAGGGCTGACTCCGAATGCCAAGTTAGTATTATCCACAGGTCTATTAAAGTATGCAATTGTTGATACTGACTAAAAAATTATGACTAATATAAAACTGCACAGGCGGTACATAAATTCCTTTTAGTTTAACAATGGTGGTCTAATTTACATAGAAACTACAGTGCAGCATTCTGTATGAATCACGTGGTTTATTTTAATAATGTTTAAAAACACAGTAGCATCTACTGATGGCCAATAATCTGAATTAGTTAGATGAGAACACGAAAAACGTTCGAGATATACAAATGTATTGTTTCAAGTTATCCCAGATTTCCAACTTATGTAAGTTATATTTTATTTTCGGCTTAGACCACGTCATCTTTACAGATAAACTGTTAAAATGCATCAGTCCACAAGCCTGCATTCACAAATTTTACAATAGTCGTCCAGGTTCAAAAGGTACAATGCCCACAAAAAATCTTTACAAGCATGCGAATATTATGTCTGGAAGCAACAAAGAAACGAAGAAGGATTAAGAAGTAGTAGTAGTAGATCTAATTGGAAGAACAAGAGGAAAACGCAATGATCGAGTAGTTTGAAGATATGGAGACGATGACCAGAATGGCAATGGTAAAAGAATACTCAAACTATGTTACAAACAAGATTGTAGGTACCATTTTAAATTTTACATTTAACCACAAAAAGATACATATGTACTTATGCGTAGAAACAGAGCACCAGACACCTCAGATCGATACCAGACCTAATTATAATGAAACAACAACGACCTTGTATGGTGATGTGATAGTTCGCCGTTGTCCAGGATACGGCACTGATCATGAGATGTTAAAAGCAGAAAATTTTATATCCCACGAAGAAAACCAAATACAAGAAATGAAAACGGAAAAGGAATAACAAAAAGTAAAAAACCATCTTAAAGGAAGCTATAATAAAAGCAGCTGGAGAGATCCTTTGAACAGAAAAGCCAAATCAAAACAACTCCTCTAATATGTTCAAATTAGACAAGAATACTTAAGTACAAATCAACAGGATGGCAGAGAAACATATAATATATGAAAAAGAAGAAATGGAGGAGGGAAACAAAAATGTAGCGTGATAGAAAATAAGATAGGGTACAAAATACCTGCAAAAAATAAGACATTTACTAGATGGATACAACAGAATCAAACACCAATATTTATAAAAAAAATCTATCACGATGGAGAGATGAAAAAACATTATGAGAATTTATTACAGGTATATCGGAATATAGAAGAAGATAATATAGGAAGCAATGAAAAGCCAACATAGATTGAAGAAAAGAAAGTCGAAGAAGTTACTAAAACTAAAATAGAATTTACAACGAAAATGTTTAATCAAATAATAAAAAGAGATAACCTCCCAGAACAATGGATTTATCCTCGATCTGTAGAAAAGCGGTAAGACATACTGTCAAAAGTATAGAGGATTACATGTTATAGCAAACTCCATACGAAGAATTTTTAGTAAAGTAAGTATTAAAGAACAAAATAGAATAGATTATAAAAACAAATATCCAAATACGAAGCAGGTTTTTCTGCTGTAAAAAGTGACATTGAAAATATTTTCTGTCTCGAACAAATCATAGAGAAATATAAAAGCATAAATGCGATATTGATATCCGAAAGCTTCATGGTCACAAAAGCGGTCATACCTGGTTGTGGTCTGTCGCCTAACTTGTTCAAAATTTATGTGGAGAAAGCTTTAAATAACTGGAACCGAAAATGTCGAAAAATGGGGATTGAAAGGGGAAAACAAACCAGTTGCTGGCTTTTGTTTACGGATGGACCAGGTCGTAATTTAATAAACAAAAGTTAAGCGCCCGAGTATATGATCATAGAATACTAAAACAATTCAACTCTATAGAACAGAATATAAACATAAACACCAAGGAAAGGTTTTATTCAACGATTAGAAAAAGCATCTTGACATATGACTCTTAATTTAAAAAAAAACAAATGTTACTATTCACAGAAATTGACTTCGGAAACCCAGTCTAATAAAAAGAGTTAAGAATGAGAAAATGCGGAATAGAGTAAGGGTGCAATAGACAGTGGTAGAAATTGTGGAGAAGAAAGTTTTAAAATGGTATGGACATGCACTGATGATGCCAAACGAGCAATGGTCGACGAGTGTTATGAACCGTTGAGTATGAGAAAGAGGAAGTACCGGAATCGAAATTGAGAACAAAAGTGCGTAAAATTAATTAGCACATAAATCTAATATCAATAAAAGCCGAAAACAGAAACTTATAGCGAGTAGGCCACAGCAACAAATGAAGCATTGGAAAGCTAGTATCTATGTGTTTATAAAACATATTTTGCTACGTAATTAACCAAAGATGAATACGCGCCCTACGCACAGGGTGCAAATTTTATTTCACCCATAGTATACAAAGCGGTAAGCGTAACATTAACAAAAATGCCCGATAGCAATGTTATAATTTTTGCTATTCCAAACAAGTGACTCAAAATGGTGGAGTGGGTCGTGGGCATAGAGAGGTCCACAATTCATTCACCCATTAGAAGAAACAATATAAATCAATCAATAAGGGTGCCACTTTCCATAACTTACAAAATCAGACTCCGATGAACCCCACGGAGCGAATGAGCTACAACGAAACAGGCTGAAAAAAATAACCTATACCCAAAGAAGTGAAAATAATATGGCTAGTAGCAAATCATAATTCTTTGATCTACAACAACATCCAAATGACATACGGGAGCAGACATACGAGTGACACGAACAACATCAGCACAATACCAAAATTACAGTTAAGCTACACACGACACTTAGTTAAGAAATTGATTTGGCTGTTCCCGTACGGTGAAGTCCTTAATGAAGGATTGTCATTAACGCTACAATTAATGCTATCGATACGACCTTGTCGAGCGCGATAATTTCACATTAACATGAATTATTTTATCGGTTGAATCCTAACGTTAACCTTCGCTGTAATCGCCAATTAATTCGAAAAAATAGAGAGTATTAAATCGGTCGATCTGTTATTCCTATTACAATTGATATCACATAAAATTATAATTTCTGTAGCGCTTAATAAAACAATTACAAGCCATGAACGACGAACAACCTCCTGTCAATAATAAAATTTTTAAAAATGTTGAAAGTCCACGTCGGGCTGTTTTAACTAGAGGGCGTAAATCACCGGACTCAGTAATTTCCCAGTCGGGACCAAAATCGGGAAAAACTATACATCGACAATCGTAGAGAAACTACTGACACATGCAGCTATCTCAAACATTAAATCTCAGAACTTGCAGGAGAACAAAAGAAAAGCTGGACGTCAGTGAGCAGCAAGGACAATTGCGTAGCACACGAAGAAAATGGAAGAGAACGGAGGAACATGGAAAAGAACAGAAGAAAACAGTAGACATAGGAAGCCTGAAACAATAATTGGGAATCAGTCACGCAAAACTAGTCGCAAAAACAGCTTACCTTCAGGTAATAAGCGGCCTTTGGTCTATTTTCTTCGCAATAGGAACTACCACTTACGAAACACTCGCCTGGGGCAGTGGTTTCGACGGGTAGGGTCTGCACATGGCTCGAGTACGTCAAGCGGCTTTCGACACGAAAATTATAAGGACGCTTATTTTATAAGAAAAGAACGAGGCGGTGGAAAAAGATAGCACCTACCTTCAACTGGTGTCAAAAGCACATCGATTTTTTTATTCAACGCCTACTAAATCAAATCGGCGACAGAGGGCGCGCTCAAGCGTTTCGAATTTCCCGATCTGTAACGAAAGTGTCGAAAAATCTACGTTGGCCGATTTTGGATCGTAACAAAGCTAAGTGGATTGAATAACTATTGTTATTCATATTTTTTAACATTTAATAGTTTTAGAATTTTGTTAAAATTTATAATACAACATCAAAATACCTTTCAGTAGAAATTGCTCATAATCCAGTTTTCTACCCATTTTCAGCAACTGCTCTCAATTTTTTTTTCAATAAAACAACCACCTCTGATAAAATGCGATTTAAATAACAATTTTGAAGGCAGAAGTTTTAAATATCAGTCATCAAAAACTGTTTTCTTATAACATGAAAACTTTGACATGCAGAATTTAAAAAATTTAAAAAAAATCCATTTAAGATTATTGCCCTGAAATGTTGCATTAATTAATTTTGTGTAACATTTTGAAACAAGTATCAAATGGCCAATTCATGTTCGTCCTGTTCAAATTGATCTTTAAAATATGAACACTCGTTTAAATAATCAGGCAACAGATACCAGAATTAATATTTTAAGAAACTAGCTAAATAAAAAATAGCTTTTTGATAGCACTGATAGCTTGGACAATGAGTATCCTGGCTGATGCGGATGAAATTATAAGGCACCATCAATCTCCTTTCCTATTGACCTTTTATCTTGTTGTCTTAAAATTAATTTTAAATTATACCCTGCTGCTTGCTTCAAAAACTATATAGTACAGAATAAGAAAAAGAACTAAATTGAAAGTGGCACATGAAAATGATAAATTACTAGATAACGCTCACGCGCAACAATGACAAGAAGTTCTTAGCTCCATGCGCCATGAATTATTTAAGATTTATGCAATTTAACTACGAATAATAATTACAATTTTGCACGAAATGATAATAATTTCATTGGTCAACCGTGTAATAATTAAAGCAATTAATATTTATGGGGAATTAAATCGGTGTAGCGCATTTCACGGTGTGATACATTTCTTTAAAGGCCGTACTAACATCTTAGTGATGAATGTGTATGATAAGAAGACCAAACTTTAAATAAGACAACCGTCGGCGTCGTTGCTAAACCATATTTTATTTCTTCTTCTTCTCCTTCTTCTTCATACATACAATAACAAAAAGAAGTGAATACAAAAGACAAACAAATGCAAATTCTATGTTTTAGGAATCAAATCTTCAACCTTATTGACTAATGTCTGGTTCGGTTCTATGTTCCCATATTCAAAAACTATTGTTGGAAAAGCTGAAACGCATTTCTTCTATGTTGTTGTTACAGAACTGTAAAGTCAATAAACTAATAACTACACTTAGCGTTAATCAGAGTGCGACGCAATTATTCCTTTAAATTACACAAACTCAACACGTAAAGAGGTTTAGCATCAGTAAGTCAACTCTTCTAATTAGCTGTAATAACAGTATCAGTATCTACCAAAGCATTATCCGACACCTTACTGCAACTGCTTAACTGAATCGCCGCATTAGCGTAATGTAATTAACTGGAACCATTAGAACAGTTGCTATCAGGTAGTACTTTAAAAATCCCGTTTGGTAATACGAGAGTTGTTCGAAAAGTTTTGATCATTTATAAACTAACTACACAAATTCTTCTTAAAATAATCCTTTCGGGCACTGAAGAATTAGTTCTATCTTACGTTCCCCAATTTAAAGACTACACCCCATTCGCTTGTCAGAATGTTTTCGGTTTTTTCTTCAGTCGTTCTATTGTTCTAATGTAATTATGGTCTAAAATCTAGACATACAACTATTGTTTTCAAGACGGTTATATTTTGTAGTACATTAAGAACTTCGGAAATAAATTTGGTTGGATACCAATTGTCTTCTGTGTTTCCTTTGATCTCTGCTTTTGAATAAGACCTTTTTACTAAAATTTTAGGTATTGAACAACATTTCCTTAATGCAGCCGATTCGGTTAGCCCTTTTTATACATATCACAACTTACAGTCCAGCCCTCGTAGTCATGAATAGTCACTATTGATATTTGCAACAACTAATTTTGAGGCAAAGAACATCTCGCTTTCTCGCTGGGAGGTCTCAGCTGACAAATGCTCCTATTTCAGGCGATTCTTCGTCCAGCGCAGAATTGCTGTACCACGAACACAAGAAGTTATTGCCGGAAGCGCAACAATTACAGGAACGTGCTCTGAAAATAACAAAGGCGACCGAGCAATTGGTCGCCTCTGGATGCTTCGCAGGAGAAAAGGCGACAGAGCAGGCCTACACCGTCCTCTCGGCCACTTCGGACTACCTCGCAGAAATAGAACACCGCAGCTCTTTGCTGGAACGAGTCATCGCCTTCTTCAGATCCTCCCAGACGGTAAGAAACATCCTCTTGGAGAAGCCCTATTCGCAATAACCTTCTCCGATTCCAGGCACTGACAAAGCTAGATCAACTCGAAGTTCAGGTTACCACCTCAGAGTTGCCATCCACATCACCACAACTGGCGCAGCTTCACGGCCAATGCGCAAGAGCCATTGAAGAAATCACAACAGCCCCTTTGGCGGAAGGGTACTCGATCCTGGACGCAGCAGGCCGTGGCAGACCCGGAACCGAAGGGGTTAGAAGAATGGTGGAAGAACTCGAGAACAGAAAGATCTTCCTCGACGGCCTCTGCACGGCCCACCGCGAGGAGAAGCTGAGGATAAACCAGGCTCTCAATGCATTCTTGGAACAACAAAACGAGCTCTACTCGTGGCTAATCAGCGCGGCAGATGCATTCCTTCAAGGCCATCAAGACATGGGAAGCGACCTTCCGATGGCGAAGGACTTCTGGGACTTGCACAACCGACTGCTCAATGATTTACAAGTAGGAAGCGCAATATTTTTTAGTGTTTTACTAATGTATGTCGATTTCAGACGAAAGGCAACGAGATAAACGCCTTACTACTCACTCTTCCGCCAGTTTTGGAGTTCTTGGAGGACAATCAGCGCCGAGACGTCGATTCAAAGGTGGAAGAGCTCCACAAACTCTGGTTAAAGCTCAAGAACATACTGGAAACTCGTCTAGATCTCTCCGCTATTTACGTCAAATTCCACACGGAAGCAGACTATGTCAACAAAGAAATGGACAGATTAGAAGAAGTGTTACGGCACGCCCCCCGAGACATCGACGACGACACCGTGGCCAAGCTCGAGGAAGCCTGGGAATCTCTGGTCCCGCTGTACCAATCTGCCAAAAATACGGGGCTCACGTTCATCAACGAAGCCAATAAGGTGCGTAGATTACAGAGGGTCGCGGCTGCTTTGACTGAGGGCGTTTTGGTAAATTAAGCTCATAAAACACTGTCGCTCGAATTTGTAGCTTTCTTTTAAGTGCTATTTTTAATCAGGTTTCTGAGCCGTATCTCGACACCAAACGTGCGTGTGTCTGCGTGGAGTCGGTGCTGGAGAAACTGTCAGGAAGACAGTTGGTTGTTACGCGTAGCTGGCAGAGCTTCCAGACAAACGTGGTGGAGAGACGTGAACTCCAAGTGCAGTTAGAAATCAACATGGTGGAGAGCACTAAGGTAATCGCATTTTTTAAGTTAGAAATTTAGTTTTTAATATGAAATTTAATAGCAAAAAACTTTTGTTCAATTTATTGTTTTAATGTATGGTAATGCAAGCTGGTGATGCATCTTTTCTATTCAACTTCCTCTACTCGTTAGTTTTTTCTCTGTTTACCATTGTCAATAGATTTGCACTACTGAAGTAAAATTACCCCGTAGCAAAAAAGCATCAAATAATCGTCCCGGTAGAGTACTAGAAACCATTACCTTATACCGAGATAACAGTTTTTTTTAATAAACAGATACTTTAAATATGTACTTTTCAAATACTGGACACATTATTTTTAGCAGTGAACGGTTCGCCCAAAGTTTGTCTCCAATTTATTTAATTGCTGCTCGTGTTATCTTCCTGGTTCCGAATAGATCGAGTGGGATGGACGCCGAAAAGCAAAAAAATGACGCGTAACCCAAAGAGCTTATTTCTGTAACTTAATTATATGCGCCGACGTTTTCTTAGGTTTTCCCTGTCCTGCGGCGGTATTTTTAGAAGTGCATTCAAATCTATTGCTGGCGGGAATGCTACACGTGCACTTAGTCCTCTGCTTTTTTTTCTGCCGCAGCGGCGGCCGCTCGGGCTGCTTTCAGCAACTTTACGAGCTTCTATTTCAATTTCAGACCATAAACTGGGTGTCGAAGCTCGATTCTCAATTGTATCCCGTCATCACCACCAACGCCACGAACCCCAAAGACATCGCCACCCACTTAGAACACAAGCTCGAGACAGTATTGCCAGAAGTTAAAAGGGCGCAAAGTGAAGTGGAGCAGCGGATTAAAACAGCCGAGGCTCTGATAGCGAAGACTCCGGCTGTAGATGAACAGTCTTTAAATGTGAAGAATAAGCTAATGGAACTGAACCAAAGGCTGGTTCAAATAACCACCGATTATCAAATTCTGCTGCAGATGCTGATTGCGTTCTTCAACAACGTTACGGAGCTGGATAAGACGATTGATAGTTTGAACGCTCAGTTTAATAAAGCATATCTCCCTAATGAAGTTGCAAAAGTTGAACTACTAATTCGAGAACACGAGGCATCGAAGCAAGCAGTATTGGAAATGTTCAAGTTCACACAGAATGAGAGTGAAAAACTTATTATGAGAATTAACCGACAAGTAAGTATTCACGACCGTTGTCCATAATGGTAGGATCTTCCGGGCTTGGCGTTTAGCTGATCCAACTAAATGCTAGTCTTTAGAAAAATTATGAAAAAGCTGACAGGATGATCAGCAAAACGTAAAATTCAAATCGACAACCACATCATAACCCAGAAGACCTTACCATTGAGCATGCATGCGTTTCAGACTACTGAAAGCTGTGTCATTAACCATTTCTGGTTAAACAATCTAGTAACATTTCTACTTAGCTTTGAATTTTTCTAGTACCTGAATCAAAATAAGTTGCAATAAAGTTCGCCGACCAATCTGACCAACTAAAATTTCTAGGAGCCCAAAAATGCAGCAGAGCACGATATCGAAAAGCTCCAGCACACGCTGGAAATCCGAAGGGACAGGTGGGAAACGGAGTGGCGCAAGCGCAGGGATTCCCTAGAAGCTCACCGGCAAGTTTGTCAGTTCGACTCCGATCTCAACCAAATCAATGAGACCATGGACGACCTCGCCAGGCAGCTCTCAGACATGAAAGGGCAGTACGGGGAGTCCCTATCAGCGACCAGGGCGACTTCGCAGGCGTTTGGCTATTTCGAGAAGACTGTCGAGGTAAACAAGAGTTTATTGCCTCTTGCTCCCGTCGCGGAACGGTGGTTGCGCACGAACTTAACAATGCGCCAATGCCGTTATCCCTATCTCCATTGCCATTAATAGTGGATTTATCATATTTTAGATGCTAGGGCAGCGAATCGAAACATTCGTGAACGCGGCCGGGAAGCTGGTAGCCGAGCGCCACGTCCAGTCGCCTCACATTGAATTCCAAGTAAGAAAGCTACAAGAGCGGTGGAATGCCCTCAAGAAACAAGTCGAAGACACAAGGCGCTTAATCAACCTCAGCATTCAGTACTTCCAGATCGCAGAAGAGGTAAGATCTACAGTTATTCTAACCATTGCACTTGTTGCGTTATCAATCCTAAGTATGCACTTAAGTTGCTTAACGGGCTTAACCACTAAGTGCTGTTAATCTTAAGAACTTAAAGAACGCTTTACTTAATCACTTCATTCTAAACCCTTGCGTCCCTTACTACGAGTTACACGACCATAACTGTATTTTTATCGTTCACTCAGGCTGACGAATGGTTCAAACACGGCAGTCATCTTCTTGTCACCATCGCGCGGAAATCCACCTCGGTCAAGAAGCCGGAAGAGGCGCAACAACTCCTTAACGAAAT
This sequence comes from Agriotes lineatus, assembly GCA_940337035.1. Classification (NCBI taxonomy): domain Eukaryota; kingdom Metazoa; phylum Arthropoda; class Insecta; order Coleoptera; family Elateridae; genus Agriotes; species Agriotes lineatus. The sequence goes on along the minus strand of CALNHX010006468.1, from coordinate 64,783 downwards.
CGAGCTGTTTCTGAAACCAGGCGAAGCTGCGCAGAGCGAAAGGATAAAGCACCTCACGGCGCTGGCCGGCGAGCTTTACGGGCCGCAGCTTTCGTCCAAGTCCTCCCAGGTGGTCATCGACAACCGGGAGATGTTAGAGTCCTTCACCACCATCAGCAGAGAGTTGCAGTCGCTAGCTCTCAATCTTAAGGCTGTGGAAGAGGAGCGCGAGAGGATCAAACGGGAACAGGAGGAAGCCGACGCCCGACTCGCCGCCGCCAGAGCGGAAGCCGAAGCTGCTCAAAGGGCTGCAGAAGAGGCAAAGAGGGCTGCGGAGGCCGAAGCGAGAAAAGCTGCTGAGGCGGAAGCGAAAAGGGCTGCTGAGGCAGAAGCGAGACGAGCTGCTGAGACCGAAGCAAGAAGGATTGCGGAATACGAAGCAAGAAAAGCCGCGGAGGCGGAAGCGCGAAGGGCTGCTGAGGCCGAAGCCAAAAGGGTTGCGGAGGCGGAAGCGCGAAGGGCTGCTGAGGCGGAAGCGAGAAGAATTGCGGAGGCGGAGGCTAGAAAGATTGCGGAAGAAGAAGCTAGGAGGGTGGCGGAAACGGAAGCCAGGAGGACTGAGGAGATTGCAGCTCAATCCTCCATACACGAACAAACCTTCACCCAGACTGTTGTGAAGGAAGAAGTTGTGAAAGTGACTCAGGTTCAGCAGGAACAGAAACTTCTGGAAAAGGTACAAGAAGCACCAAAACTGGAGCCCCCTATATTTATTTCGCCGCTGAGCGATGCTGTTCTTCAAGAAGGTACGTGTTGCTTACTAATTTCCATAATTAAGAAAGTATCTGTTGTGCACGAAACCTTATCAAAAAAGATAATAAATTCAATAATTGTTATAATACAAACTAGAATTCGTTAACTGGAATTTACATTTCCATGATGTTAAAGCCGAATTCTTCCCCCATCTGTATTCTTACGTCTTCAAAATTTTCATATGTTTCAATATGTTGGGACGTTTCAATTTTATAAGTGTTACTTAAAAATGCGTATAGTTCTAGAAAATACCTAGCTAGGAAACGTAGTGAAATTTCAAGAATGCAAATAAATAAAATAATCACTTAAATTCTTACAAGGCAGTAAAATTAGCGGACCTAAGCTAGTTATTACATCACGTCAAATTACGCTTTTCTATTCTTTTCTCCGTGCACGTCAAGAGTTATGAAGCACATAAGAACCTCTGACGGTGACACTAATTGGCCAATACGTCAAGCAGTTGCGCACTGACAAAAATCATCACTCTGTCGCCTTTCAAGTTGCATAGATGTTTATGAAATATGTATTTTCTTTATGACTGCTGTGTTGCCAAAGCAAATTCTCATTCTCAGATTGCCATACGATGTACACTACTTGTAACAGTAAATTGCGAATAGTGTTAACATATACAAGCTAGAATTTGTTAACAGATTAATTCTACATTCCACTAAGAGCAAAGGTTCGTTGCATTCTTCTCTTTTCTTGCCAACCACTTGTGACATAATTTACATCAATTCATATCATCGTTCGTTTATTTCTTGTATTCTTGTCCCGTACCTTAGCCATATTATCCACTATAGTTTGGCCATCTCCGTCATCAATGGTACTCCATACAGTGCATGGACGTCTTCATTTTTTCCACACCTCTGCTTCCTTCTTTCATCCACATATTTTTCTTAAGATTACCGTAAGGCAGAAGACGTCCAGCGCAGGCATCCACGTATCGCGTGTTTTATATATGTAGTACATATTTTACCAACTATTGTCTCAGTTCTATCACCTTCTGTAAAAATCTTCCACGTTATTATCGTATCTAACCACTTTTTTGGCCCTACTTGATTGTTCCATATTTCAGTCAGTTATTAGTTTGCTCCGTATTTAACCATCAACCTGGTTGGATTCCATCTTCTCCCACGATTTGGTTGTTCTTAAGATGCTGCAGTATTATTTGGTTGCTTTTTTATCTCATAGCTCTCTTGTTTTTACGTCATCTTTAATATACTCATATTGAAAATAATTCTTCTTGCATTTGCTCGGCTACCGGGCCCTTACTACCATATTTCTCCCTGTATTCATTTCTTCTCCCTAGTATTTTCTCGACTTTTTGCAACCATGTGACGTACTCTTCTTTTCGTTCTAGATGCGTACTCATGGTTATGCTATTGCATAAATTGTTAGAAGTAGTTGACACGAGGATATGTTGATATTATGTTATTCGTTGTAACAGGGCTTATTTAGCCCTCATGTGGTTCGAATCCACCGTTACAAATGGTATTTAAAAATGTTTCGTACGCCCTAATCTTTGAATAATTGTTTGTCTCGTTGTTGCCAGCTATCTTCGTTTACAAGAGAATTCTTAGCTTCATTCCCAGTCGAGGTTACGGATAATCAATAAAACAAAGTTTTGGTAGCCGACCAACCACAGCTCAAGATCTGCAACCAAATACTCCACGCTTCCACTCCAATAAAAACCAATCTGTTTGCAATAGCTGTAATAGAAGCATCAAATACAAGGACACGTAACGAAATGGCAATTACATACACAAATGGTGCTAATGTATATCATCCAAACAATGAGCGACTTGGCATTTTTCTAACGAGCATTTAACAGCTACAGGAGTTAGTGCGTACCTTCCTCACTGCCATGCATTTATAGAGTAACTGTTTTAAACTAGAATCTCACAGCACACTGAAGCCGCCCTTGTCAGAAGTCCGACCCTGAATCTGTATTTCACCGAGATTGGCAGGTGTAATGCAAAACCCCAGCGATTAACAGATGCTTGACATCGCAAGGTACAAAAAAGTCGCCATGCTGGTGTGCAAATTGATCAATGCCTCGCAATTCGTTAATTGCTCCGAAATTTTCATTCGGTTTTCATCAACCTTTTTAAGTGCATTCAGGTATTCAATGCACCCGTTTCCACGTTGTAGCAAACTTTTGCCGGTTTGGTGTCCTGCAGCTTCTGAGGCTAAAAAACTATGATGGGTACTGGCTGGAGACATCAATTCTCAAAGAAGCGGGAAGCGGCGTTGTTTTAACGCTTTACATGAAACTGCATTTATGATTAGGGCTCCTTCAAGTCTTGCATGGCCAATAACGCACTTATTGCCCGCTCCTCTCGCACTCGCTTCATTCGCTTGCTTCCGGCGAAACTTGCAGAAACTGCACTTTCAGCCCCGCACGTTAGCTCTGACGGAAATTCCTGCACTCGTAGTTAACTCATTTTAAATCTATTACATGATACATGTACGTACAAACTGGCTATTTACTAAAAAGTTGCTAATTATTCGTTTGCGCTGAGTCACAGCGGACTAAACTAGATGATTGCAGTACCCTCACTAGAAGAATTTTGGTACATACACAGTACTGTTCGTGGAGCAAATAATCAAATAAATTTACTGACTGATTCCTTTAACCTTGCCTACCTTTCGGTGTAAGGTGCATGTATGTCTAATCCTATAGGATTGCATTCCATTTTTTTTATGCTTTTCTGTTCTTCATGGCATGTTCCCATTTCACTCCTCTGTTTTCAGCTGCTATTTTCAATTCTTCCTCTCAGGTCGCTCTAGGGTCTGCCTCTTCTTCTCTTCTCCTTGCTTCATATATTCTTCTAGGCATTCTCTATTCCTTCATTATGTTAACATGTCCTAGCCATCTTAGTTGGTTTTCTTTTATGTTTTGTTCAATTAGCTTTATTTTTAATGTTTCTCTAGAAACCGCATTCCTTATTCTGTTTTTCTTGAAAATTTTATATTTTTAAATTGTAATTATAATGAAAATAGCCATATTGAGCAATTTTTACTTTAAGTCACTGCAATTTCAAAAAATGAATTAAGTGATACAAAGAATGTAGTCTTTTTTACTTTTTGGAGAAATTTAAAACTTACGTTTATAGTTCGCATTTCACAACTAAACATTTGTATGTTAACATAAAAAAGAATGTTCAAACTTTAATGAAAGCTTTGACCTCGTAAGTACGTAAAATTTGATACGACAACCTTTATTGAGATTTGCCGTGCATAGACAATCCACTTCAGAAGTATCCACTTGTTGGAATCTAAACTTAGCCAAAATACATTTAGTTATATATAGCTGGAAATCTTATAAATCAGAGTTTCCCAAAATGTGGTAGGCGTACTATTTGTGGTACGCGGACTAATTCTACTGCTACGCCAAGGAAGATAACAATCGCTGATAGTATTCTACATTTGGGCATGTACAAGCCAATTATTACACCTTAAAGATACAAACATTTGCAACTGTATTTTTATTGACCTATAAGTTTGAGGTTAAATCGAAAATCCCTTTTTCTCTTCAGGTTCCAAGTTCACCTTTATCTGTCAAGTAACTGGCATTCCCATGCCTGTGGTTGTATGGTACAAGGACGGGATCGCAATTCAAAACAACCCAGATTACCAAACGTCATTCGAACAGGGCCTATGCACCCTGACCATCGAGGAGACATTCGCCGAAGATTCGGCCCGTTACACCTGTAAAGCCACTAACGCCGCAGGAACGGCCGAAACTGGAGCCTTCCTGACTGTGAAGGAAACGCAGCCCGAAGAGCAGCTAATTCCTCCGAATTTCGTGAAACTCCTAGAGCCAGCCTTCGTCAAACAAGGCCAAAAGTTCCAATTTGAGTGCAAGGTGGAAGGAAATCCTCTGCCAACTGTTCAGTGGTTTAAAAAATAACGACTGCATTGATAATTCTCCCGATTATGTGATTACGTATAACAATGGAGAAGCCATCTTAAGGTTTGACGAAATTCTTCTGGAGGATAAGGCTGATTACACGTGCAAAGCGAGCAATCAAGTGGGAACCGCCCAAACGACGGCAAATTTGTGCGTGGAGCCCCCACTGAAACTCCAACTTTCATAATCCCTCTCTCCAATGTAATGGCCAGAGCAGGACAGAAAATAAAATTAGAATGCGAAGTTTCAGGATTGCCCACTCCTAGTTTAACGTGGTCGCACAACGGGAAACCAGTGAAAGAAACGCGAGATCTTAAGGTAGGTTACAGAATCGCTATTTTTATTCTGAAAATGACAAGCATGCCGCGATAATTATCTAAAAACGTTTTACAATGCAACATTTATTTTTGCAATTCGCGCTTAATTATGCCACCTATGCCAAAATTCCGTTCCAATGTGGTTCATTCACTTCAATCTAGGTCTGTTTAAAAAATGGAGCGGGCCACTTCTGTTCTCGTGAGACTTAATTTTTGCTACACCCACACCCAAATTCAATATGCAATTTGGCAAGAATCCCAAAAAACACATTTTTATTCTACATTCCGACACATTTACTATACTCAATATTTTTGGCGCGTTGCTAACCGAATTCGCTCTAAAAAGCAATGGGGAAGCAAACCGAGCGTCGAAGAGATATGAATTCCTGGTCGCTGCAGACTAAAACAAACATCGGGAGTACGGACTCATTTTAAAATTGTCACAAATGCAGTACATTGCTACGCTCAAGTCTGGATCTAAATATAATTCAATTTCAGTTCCAAAGCGACGGCAAAAGAGCCACTCTAGTAATATCCGAAGCTTTCCCTAAGGATGCGGGAACTTACGTCGTGACGGCCACCAATTCTGCGGGAGAAGCGCTGAGTGCATGCAACGTCACCGTCAAGGGCCGTTTGCCGACGGAGACGTCGGATTCTGAGCTCGCGAGCGACATGGAACCCATCAAACCGTCCATCCAGGTGTCGCTCAAGGACGCATCGGTGTTTGAAGGGAAGAAAGTTCGCCTGGACTGTGTCATAGTTGGACAACCAGAACCAGAAGTCATCTGGTACCACGACGAGAGACCGGTTAAGGAATCCCCAGATTTTCAGCTTTTGTTCCAAGGAGATCGATGCTCCCTTGTTATACAAGAAGCTTACTCCGAAGACGCCGGCATGTATAAAGTGGTCGCGTTGAACTCGGCTGGTGAAGCCTCCAGTAAGTGCACGTTGACAGTTACCCCATTAAGTGAAGGCGAAGCGGCTCCTAAGGCTCCAGAAGAAGAAGTGAAACCAGCTGGAACTCCGCCAAAGTTCAGCAAACTCTTGTCTGACGTTTTAGTTTCAGAAGGGGACAAAGTTATTTTTGAAGCCACCGTAACGGGCGAACCACGTCCTGAAATCAAGTGGCTGCTGAATAACCAGGATGTTCACTCCGGCGAGCACGTCAGGCTCATCCACGACGACGATGGAAACGTTAAGCTCGAAATCGAGAAGGTCGTACCGGAAGATAAGGGCGTCTATACAGTTAAAGCGACAAATTCCAGCGGAGACGCGAAATGCTTCGCTCAGCTGATTGTAAAATCCTCCAAGCCTGTTGAAGTACAAAAAGAATATGAAGAAGTGAAGATTGCTCCCGTCTTCAAAGAACTATTTTCGGATCGCGTGGCATTTGAAGAAAGTGCCACCAAATTTGAATGTATAGTCACCGGTAAACCCACTCCCAAAATAAAATGGCTTTTCAACGACGAATCGGTGGCGGGCAAAGACTTCTTAATTTCTACTTCTGGAGAACGACAGGTGCTGACAATAGCAGCAATTGTAAAAGAGCACGGTGGTAAAATTACTTGTGTAGCGGAAAATGAAGCTGGAAAAGCCACTTGTTCCGCAACCTTAACTGTACAACCTGTTTCGTCCATAACATTACCGGAACTTGCAAAAACCGCGGAGCCTCAGCAAATAGAAGACGCTTCGTTCAGTTCGAAGAGAGAAGTTTTTATGCAGTCTTCCACATCTTCAACTAGCAAAGTTATTAGTAGCTCCAGCGTGTCAGAACCTCAAGTTGAGGTTCGCGGATTCATGTCTCAAGACTCCCAATCTATCAAACAGGTTAATCAACAACCACCCGAAATTAGAGAATCTCACGTCAAGGAGGAATTCCATAAAGTTGGAAAAGAGCCTCCAATAATTCAAGAAAAATCAATATCCACCATAACAATGGGCGGTGAAAGCAAGGTGCACGAGACTACGACGTCGGAGCAAACGTCGATTCAGAGAATTACCAAGTCTCGGCCGCCCAAATTCACGAGCCCCATCGTTGGTAAAATAGTAGACCAAGGTGTAGACGTTATGCTCGAAGGAATTCTTGACGGTTCCCCTCCACCAACTGTCACATGGACGAAGAACGGCACCGAAGTCAAAAGTGGAAACAACATTGAGATCTCGTACGAACAAAACCGGGTTAGACTACAAGTCAAAAACACTACAACAGCTGATTCTGGACGCTATACTTGCACAGCGGTTAACGATGCTGGCTCCGCTATTAGTACTTCAGACTTAGTTGTTAGAAGTAAGATACGCTGTCATATAAACTACAATGTCTCCTAATTAATCTCTCTTTATAGAAACTATTTTCCCACCAGTATTCGGACGTCGATTACAAGCGCAGGTCGTGAAGAAAGGGGATCGAGTGCGCATGGAGATTGAAGTGACTGGAACCCCAGTCCCTACAGTAACTTGGTTTAAAGACGATAAACCTCTAAAGGATGTACTTAAAGATGGATACAAAGTGACCACGCATGGAAATTCACACACCCTAGTCATAGAAAAAGGTAGGGACGCCCTTAAATCCACTTTACAGTAATAAACACCTAGTATTATTACAGCTGATTTTAATCACACTGGAAAATATATGGCTAGGGCAGTGAATGATGGAGGTGAAGCACAAAGCATTGCAGATTTTGCCGTCTTTGAACCAACACCAGATACAATGGTAGAAGTCGTCAAAACTGTAGTATTTGAAGATGTCCATAAACATGAAACGCTGGTAAGAACATTACTTAAATATTTATACAATCTTCCACATTTTTATCTTCCTCATTTTAACTTTCACGGATATACAGGCGCAAGCTGCAGAGCAGTCTAAGAAGTCGTTTACGTCGCCCCAATCACAACCGATTCCTATTCAAGTTGCTACACCCAAACCGGCGGCTGTGATTCCATACAAACCGATAGAGCCCAAATCCTTTATTCAATCCTCTGAAAGCCAACTATCAAAAACCTTATCCTCTAAATCCGAATATTCAACTGTAACTGAAAGCAAAATGTCCCAGGAATCAAAAATCATTAAAATGGAGAGCAGTTCCGAGTTTTCAAGCGCACCGCGCAAAGAAATACCGGCACCGCAAATGACGGAAATACCTATTATCGTCGAAAAAAAACTTCAACAGAAATTAGCCAACAAAAACCGATTGACACTACGCAAACCACGATTTTAGAACAAAGCGAAGATACGGGAATTCAAACTAGTTCGATTTCAAAGCAGTCCTCTTTAGATTTCTTTGTGCAAAAGTTAAAGGAAAGCGACGAGCCATCTAAACCCAAAGAACTGCCTAAGGGGACTCCTTTGCAAGCAGATATTTATACTAAATTTGAAGATGCATCACAGAAAACTGAGGTAACAACTAAAACTCAACCAGAAATGATTAAATTACCTGAATACCAACCGCCTGTTATGGACGTTAAACAAGCCACCACATTACCACCATATCAACCACCAATTATAGAACAAAAAACAATTTCTCATCAAACTGAAGTCATAAAGTTACCAGAATATCAGCCATCAGTAATGGAAGTTAAGAGTACTGTTCAACAGAAAGTTAAACTGCCAACATATCAACCATCCTTTACAGAACAGAAAAGTATCGTCCGAGAAACGGAAGTAGTAAGACTGCCAGAGTATCAGCCGCCAATTATGAGTCTAGATGATTTAGCCCCACCAAAACAGCCTGCATATCAGTCACCTATCACGGCGCAAAAAAGTATAACCAGAGAATCAAAACAAGTTCAAGAAAAACATTACAGGGAATTTTCATCTAGTCAACAGTCGTTCTCCCAACAATCATTTAGTTTGCAATCGGAAGCTCCTGCAGAAGAATACCCAGCTCCTCAATATGATGTAGCCAAAAAAGCTCATAAAATAGAAGAACGCCAAAAGCAAACAGGAGCACCTCCGCCCATGCCTACACCGCTGACACCACAGACGCCGCAGCCAAGGCCAATAACTCCAAAGCCATCAGCAGAAGGCGTGGAAATGGAGAAATTATGGGTGCCACACAAGGAGCCCGATTTAACAAGACCTATATCAGCAGCATCCGCACCTTCACGTCCTATCTCTACAATATCGGAACCTTCGGCGGAGGGGTTGGCAATGGAAAAAAGTTGGGCTCACAAGTTTTCAGAAACGACGGAATCAACATCATGGCCCCCTCTTCAACCTGTTCAAGAGACAAAGTCGTGGTCTGCTCAAACTACATTGGAGAGGAAATGGGCACCTGTAGAGGGAAAAACTGAAACTATGATTAAAGAAACTAAAGTTATATCCGAAGCACCACCAGCTCCCGTTATGCATTACATTGCAAGGGTAACAGACCTTCACCAAACAGAATATTCACGAACGCTTTCCTCAACTACTGAAATTAGTACTAGCGAAATGCACAAACAAAGCGTTATAGAAGAACAGAGTGCAAAACCATCAGAAATCATCAAAGCGTGGCCACCTGCCCCTCGCACAGAAGAGCCCAAACCTGTATATAAGCCGGTAGTACCATCAATACACTCATTATCAATAAGGCCTGCTTCTGTGCAAGACATAACAGACGAAGTTTATTTAGAACCAGGTCCGCCACCAGAAATTGGTTTTGTGCCAGCTCCCCAAGAAACTAGGTCGTCTTACATAGAAACTGTGGAACAAAGCTATCACAAGGAGGTATCTAAACCTATTGCACCACCAGTGCGTGCGGTAGCGCCACCGGTACGCACCGTACCACCACCGGTACGCACCGTACCACCACCGGTACGCACCGTGCCACCACCTCCACTACCACCAAAGCAAGAAAAGATCCCCGCTCCACCTGTACCTGCTCGTCCCGTGAAACGCGTTGAACCTCCTAAAAAGATAATCGAAGTTGAAAGCAAACCCTTTGAGAGATTTCCAGATTTAGAACCGTTTCCTTTTAAACCAGATCCAGAAAGGCCCAAGCATCCAAGAGTTGGACCTCCTCCAACTCCTTCTAAATTTATTAAAGGCAGGTTTGCAGATAGTGACTATGAGAGCGATTTTGAAGCAATTAGGATTACCCCAAAATGGAAACCTTGTTCGAGTGATACGGAAGAGCCTGCTTATCGCACAGTCCGAGCTCCCAAACCAACATATATTACTCGATCAAAATCAGTCGAACCCGAACCATTGCCACCTTCTAAATTTGAACAGCCGCACCATATTCAAGGTCCTCTGAGACCAACGATTACGTTAGAAGATAAAGAACTACTGAAAAAGCAACGCACGAGCACACAAGTGAAAAAGCAAGTGAGGCATTTTACAAGGGCAGAGCCTGTGAGGAAGGCGGCATCGCCGCCACCTCTAAAACCAGGCACCCCTCCGGAATACGTACAGGTAGAAGTTAAAAAGTCAGAGTCTCCTAAATTCAAACCTAAACCAGTAATCGACGGGTATATGGCTGACACTGATGAGCCCTTTACACTTCGCAAAAAGGCAACGAAATCTGAATACAGGCATGAAGAAACGTCAAAACACGAGTATCATTCTACAAGTTCAGTGACTTCAGAAAGCTCTCAGCAAAAAGTTATATTTGAAACCCAATCCATTCCTAGACCTGCTCCCCCAAAAGTGTACAGGAAGCATGTATCGTCTTCCACCGCATCAAAGAAGGTTCGAGCTATGAGTGTTCGAATATGTTTGAACTAACAACTTGTAGATTTTGAATCGCTCTCGCCTAATTAGTTTTGCAGATTTTTAATTTGCTCGTACAACTTAATTATTTGTTACGTTTTTACTCACTGCACGTTAATTTAATTAAGCACACTATAATCTTATTTCCTTTTAACAACTCCAATTATTTTATAGGAACTGGTCACAACGCCCATCATTACCAGCGTTTCAACCACTAGCGAAAAAGTAATACATCACGACGACAGGGAATCCAGTATAGAGCCGTTCCCCTTCAAAGCGGAGCCGTCCAGGCCGAAGAGACCTAAAGGTCCTCCTCCACCTAGTCCTTCCAAATTCGTGAAAGGCGAATTTCGTGAAAGCGATTATGAAAGCGATTACGAGGGGCGGATTCCCCCAGTTTGGGGATCCGGGTCCGACCGTCACTACAAGCCCGTGAGGCCTGTGCTAACCCCCAGCGGGAGATACTCGCAAGCAAGTGGCAGAACGCCCACTCCTCCTACCGAATTCGACCACCCCCCTCATTTTAGCGGACCACCCAGGCCTAAATTCGAACCTATCGAAAAACCAAAACCTTCAGTCAAACTAAATGAAATCCTCAGCGAGAAAACTACCAAGACTCAAGTTGTTCACAAGCCCAAACCGGTTACGCCTAAAGTTGCACCGATTATGGACGTCATTGTGGCTACTCCTGCCGTTCCTGAAAAGCAGGTCCTGCTACAACCCGGATCTCCTCCTGAAATTGCGTATGCCCCCGGACCCCAAACCACTCAGTACTATAGATCGACGACCAGCGCTCCTTACCAAAATGCTGTACAGACAGAAACTTCAAATGTTATGCACTTTAAAGAATCAACGGAACATAGTCATCGTACCGTCAGCGTACAGCAAACCCATAAAGTAATCACTTTTGGAAGCCAGCAGCAAAAACATGAATCTACCCTAGAACCCCTCCCTTTCAAACCTGAACCAGAACGTCCTAGACGTGCAATTGTTCCTCCGCCACCCACACCGAAGAAATTTGTAAAAGGGGAATTTAGAGAAAGTGACTACGATAGCGAAATTGAGAGCACAAGGATTAAAACGGTATGGAACCCTATGGATAGTGACACCGAAGATCGTCATTACCGCAAAGTTAGAGCGCCGCAACCTCCACGTTCCGTCAGCGTACCTATTCATAAGGAAAGGATCTTTTCCCCTATGGAATTTGACACACAGCCTCCGGTTATAATGAAGACGATTGATACCGTCGATAGCGACTCATATAAACACATAAGCGGCGTAAACAAGCACTACGAAGAAACCAAATCCGACCAAATTGTAAAATACGGAAGAACTCCGCAACCTCCCCAGCCGATTATAAAACCAGGCTCTCCTCCACAGTATGGTTACGCCCCTGAGAAGATAACCAAATCTAGTGCCACCAAGATAGCTTCGAAGCATATGGAAGATATGACCCATACATTTAAATCTAAAGCGCAACAATTCTCAAGTGATATTATGACCGATGTAAGTAGAGCCCCGGAAAAACCTATAGTAAAGAAGGCCACCGATGGAGATGCTCAGGTCTACAGAGAAGAAACCAGAGCTGCAAATTATGGTAAGATTTTATTCGATTCATTAAGTTATCTTCTAAACCTTCTCTCAAAAATTTCATAGGAACAAAACATGTCGATCCTGATACTGGTTTAATATACTTCAAATACGATTTTGGTTACGAATTCGGCATTATTTTACCCGGTCAAAGTAAAGGTGGAGAAATCCCTGTGCCCAAGAAAACTATAATCGAACCCCCCAAACGAACTCGGGACATCGAAATGCCCGTTTATCACGAAACTACACAACCGAAACAAAATTCGCACCCTTGCTTTCGGCCCACAAAAATTAACGCCCCGACAAAAACCGTGAAATGGGAGCCCACCTCCGAGAGCGAAATGTCGGAGTACGAAGGCGAGGGGAAGAAAAAGGTTCAGTTGTATAGTCCACACTGGGAACAGTCTTCGACGAGTCCAGTCTCGCTGTCTCCCAGTTTACCTAGCACTTCTCCTGCTTTTTACATTGCAGGTATTCAGTGTGACGATTTTGCTGTAGTTTGACCTGTTTTTTTCTTTCTCATTTTTGTGGTAGTTGTACGTGGTTTAGCACGATTTATAATTTTGCCTGTTTGTAGCGTTTAGCAATTACCTCCGAAACAACAAGGGCACAGCTCTTCGGCGTGACGTCAGCACACGAAGACCGAATAGGTCAATGTTTGAATTTATTGTACCTCATATGTTTCTGAAAAACCTTGTTGCTTCGGTGATGGTCGAGCCCGTTATAAGTAAATGTAGTTGTGGCATAAGTGATCTAATTGAAGAATTTTTAGGCCCCAGAGGTGTAGAAACCCCTACAAGCACACCTAGTACCCCAGGTAGTATTGGACACAATTCGGTACAACCTAAAAGGCCGCCGTTATTCATAACGGTAAGTTAAGTCCAACAGAAGGTACCAGTGGCGATATTAACGAGATTTCTTGCAGCCGCTAAGGGACATCGCCGTGGTGAGTGGTCAAACCGCAAGATTTGAGTGTATAGTCCAATCAGAACCAGCACCTACCATTTTGTGGTCAAAGAATGGACGAATCATAGAAAATTCTCACGACCACCAGATCCATTTCAGGAACGGCGTGTGTCGCCTAACGATACCTCAAGCTTTCCCAGGTAATATCGATATAGAGATAGCTTAAACAAGGTTACTATGTTCAATTTTTGCAGAGGATGCGGGAACGTACACGTGCACAGCCACCAATCAACTTGGAGCTGTTGGTACAACGGCAACTCTGCAAGTTCCAGGTGAGCGGCGTTCTCAGTACATATAATAAACGGTGGAGGAATGCACAACTTGTAACATTACCTACGTAATCTAGTCTAAAGTGCTCGCACACCTATTGTAAGCTTCCGCATAATAGAATATGATAAGTCTATTTGTATGTGCCAAACCTAAACTGGAATTGACCTTCTTGACGATAGTTGTAGTTCACTGCCATTTGTACTGGCTGACACCATGTGTAAACCACTCTGCTACAATCCTTCTTCTCTCTTGTATTTCCTCTATGTTCTTGCGCACCGTAGCGAAACTGAACGAAACTAATGTTGGTCTTGTAACTCGCGAATCAGCATGTGCCTTACTTACTAGTCAAGCATTCAGGTGATGAAAACTGTAATATTTTTAGAAAACTCGCATCGGATGCTTTATCGCCTATGTGTAGTGTTAATCGAAGCTGACGTAGATAAGGATGTTATAGCACTCTTCGCAATCATTTTTTATACTTGTTTACGTCTGATGTAATTTCATGAAGTTATATTTAGATTTCATTCTAGCATAATAGTTCTTGTGAAAATGTTTCGAATTTTGATTACTTCTTTGGTTTGCTTGTTCATGTTTGTTACCCATTATTTATGATATTTATTGTGATTGTTCTGTTCACATATTAAACGCTTTCATGCCAATGTATTGTTAATTATTTGGGCAACAGCACTTCTTCCACTACTAAGGTTAAGGTTAACAGGAAAATGGGGGACACTAATCAGCTGTATATATCGCCTGGTGAACACAAGCACAGTTTAAACCACACAATGCGCCGCTATTAACAAAAGAGGGCCACACGTGCACCACTGGGTAATAAATAATATAAAGCAAGTAAGCAATAAATTGATTGAAGGTATAAAGACCCAAAAACAATCGTACTACCGGCAGTTCCTGATTTGGCCAGGCATCTGGCAAGAACTATATAAAAAGCTAAAGTGACGACACGCCTTTTAAGTTATTTTTAATGTATTACGCATTCTGCTAATAAATAGCAGGTGCAAATGCAGGTTTAGTGTCAGCATGAAAAGTATATGGGCGGACATGTACACTCAAAACACTTTTAAAGAGTGACTAAAACTACCCAGAATACCTTGCATGTTTCAAAACATAAATTAAATAACTAAATACTACGTTTATAATTTTAAACAATGCAATTTTTTGCACTATTGTAGATAAAAAACGGTAGGTTTCAAAGGTATGTTTCGAAAGGTATTTATAATTTTACAACTTACTCGAACGACCTAAATATACTATTTAACTGCCTACATACAATTAGAAAATATGCCAAGGTGACGTCAAAACTCAGGTAAATATAATGTTCGTGGAAGCCAGGAATTTGACGCTAATATTGGATTATCGATTTTTTGTGCCAGTTTATTTCAGTTCTGAAACTTCGTAGAAAAGACTTTCCTAGTTCAGAAATGGTCCAAACAGTATCCAAGGATATAAGAACAAATTCATATTGTAATTTTCATAACTAATCACCGTGGCTTTGTTGGATCGTAACATTAAACCTTTACTTATCATTGTTAAGGTTGCACATTTTATGGATTATCCCAAACTATTTGCTTTAAAAATGCTGTATAATTTTTGCAGTAAGTTTTGAAGCACTGAAGTGTATTGTTGGTGACGTTGTCTATGTCAAATTCGACGTTAGGTTGCGCGTCAGTTTGTATCAGACTGACGATAAACCTAACCTGCTAACTTCGACTTTGACATCGACTGGCCATACCATACAGTATTTCCAAACGTATAACACGAATCACAGGTGTTGCTAAGTGCTAAGCCTAGGCCATAAAAACGTACCTTTCGGACTCGTTGCTAAGCGGGTAGATAGTTGCTAAGTTGAAAAGTCAACCTAAACTCATTTAAATTTCAAGAAAAATGTGATCTTGAAATGGCGGTGATAAGATACTTAACTTTATAAGAAACCTAATAAAACGCCAGTAGATGCCTCTCCCGTCACAGGAAAATTTACACAGCTACATTAATCAGTTTGGCATTACATTTGTAGATGGCATGACTGCGCCACCAAACCATTACCTACGAACGCACGAGGCCTCAGCTCTCCGGCGTGACGTCAGCACAGGTAGGTTTCTGCATACCTGTGCTGTCAGTTAAATTGCATAGGCGCAGAGTGCTTATAACTTTATAAAAACAAGGGCTTTCCTTGTAATAGAAAACGAAGTTTTAAAGCAAAAACTATAATTTTGAATAACTTTGAAGATTAGTATAGGTAGCGTACTAAAGAATATGTAGAATTCGAAATTCCCGAAAAACCTGGCAGATTCTAATTGAGCAGGTTGGAAAGACCCTATAAACTCGTTGATATTTAAAAAAAAAGTTGACTTCAAATTTCTTTGGTAATGTTCATGAATATGCAAGAAAATCTAGTAAAACGACAAGAGATGGCGCTCTCATCAAAGAAAAATTTACACAGCTGCATTATTTAGTCTGCCACCAAATTTGAAGATGACATTACTGTACCACCAAACCCTTTACACGGCTACATTAATCTAGAAACTACGTAAGTCGCTATACTGCTAGATAACTCGAAAAATATGTAGAATTCGAAATTGTTAAAAGCACATGATAGGCTCTAATTCGGCAAGTTGAAAAGCCAATCTAAACTCGAAGCAATAAAACTCAGTAGTACATTTATTTAAATTGTTTTGAAAGCAGACTGGTTTCATCTTCGGTTTCATCAAAATGATCATTGGTAGCAAAAACCACGTGCTACATTTGTAGATTAAAAATTAAAACAAGTAAAGTAGAAACTGGCGTTGTAGATGGCAGTTCTAAGAACCGTTTTAATTTTTAATTTTTATATTGTGATGTATTAACCAGTATAATGATCTTTATAACGTAGTTTGCTGGTGATTTTTTTTCTTCTCAAATGTGGTGTGTTTTTTAAATTTTATTGCTACTTCGTCTTCAACGTTTTAACCTAACCTCAATTTAACCTACAAACGTAGCACGTAGTTTTTACTACCAATGATCATTTTGGCCAGAAGATGAAAGCAGTCTCGTTTCGAAACATGTCGCCAATTTAAATAAATGTACGTGGAGAAGACTACTGAATTTTATTGCTTCGTATCAAGAGACCTCCACTATTAGCGTGTTGGATCACCTTCCTATTAATCTAGACTCTTTAAACTTTCAGGAAAAATGTGTTCAAATCGCGTCGATAAACCTAGTAAAAGGAAAATAAATGGCTCTCCTACCAAAGGAAAATTTAGCTACATTAATCGAGAAATTGGAAGTTACTTAAAAATATGTATAATCTGAATTTTTCTAAAAATGTGGTGAACTCTAATTCAACAAGTTGAAAGGACACTCTAAGGTTGTTAACATTTCTAGAAAAGATTCTTAAACATTTAAGAACACCTACTAAGTCGACAATAGATGGCTCTCCAGTCAAAGGAAAATGTGCACAGCTACAATAATTAAGAAATTGCAACCATCGCTATACTGTCAAGTTCGTTGAGAAGTATGTAGAATCAGAAATTTATTTAAAAACGTGACGAGCTTTAATTCGACAAGTTCAAAGGCATTCTAAAATTTCAAGGAAAATGTAAAATTCAAATCGCGTAGATACGGTTCGTAAATATTCAATAAAACCTAATAAAACGACAATAAAGGGATCTCTCCCCAAAGGAACATTTTTACACAGCTACGTTATTCAGTTTGGCGGCAAATTTGAAGATGACCATACTTTCTGCTAAATTAAATACCGAATTTGCTAAAGCGACAGTAGATGGTGTATTTAATAAGAGGTTATCTGTCCAAAACTGCAACTAAAATAACTTATAGCAAAGGACAAAGCATTTACGAAAGCCCTAACTGACTTTTTTATTAAACACAGCTCAATTATATTGAATGATTGCTATCAAACGTGGAACTACAACATTCAGCCAATTCACACTCGGCCATTAGAATACCTACTAAAGACGACGTCACAAGCTCGTGATGTCAGAGGTAACTGGCCTCGCCCCAGCCGGTAATAACCAAACCCTTTGATAAATTTAATCTCAGGGCATTGGCGCTTTCTCCAATGGAAAATGTACACAGCTACATTAATCAAGAAATTATGCGCATCTCTATACTGCTAGATTACTGCAAAAATATGTGGAATCCGAAATTCCTAAACAACGTGACGGGCTCAAATTCTGCAAGTTAAAAAGGAAAAATGTTATATTCAAATTGCGTCGATGAGATTATTAAATATTCAAGAAAATCTAGTAAAACTACAATAGATGGCTCTCCCGTCAAAGGACAATTTACACAGCTACATTATTCAGTTTGGCGCCAGATTTAAAGATGTCAACACTGTGCCAACAAACACATGTACACAGCTAGAAACAGACATTACTAAAAAACCGAAAAGGTTCAAATTCAGCAATATAAAAAGGAACTGTAAAAATTTCAGAGAAATGGTTGAAATCCTTCAGTAAGGTCCTTAACTTTGTAAGAGATGCTACTTTCTGAAATCAACGTGGTGCTATGGAAGTTATTATTTTGGCATTATCGTAAGCTTAATGTATAAACAATTTTATTGTTCGAGTATCACAAAAAAATAAACTGTACAACAATAGAAAAAATAATGGAGCCGAAATTCCAGTATCCGCCTTAAATGTTATTGTTAGTTAATTTTCTAGAGAATCTGCCATTAATTCCACTATTTTATAAACAATCTGAAAAAACAATTAACTACGTAAGCATCTTTAGGAGCCAAATTCTTGAAGTCTCGCCTAAAATACAAATAGAAACAAATTCAGCCTTTCACTTAAGCCTATTTTTTCTTCAGTAATGCAAGTTCCTTGACTGCTTTCCAACAGCAACTTCAACGAGTACCCACTTAAATTTTTTAAATATTTTTTGGGGGCCATTATACTTTTCATTTTTAGAGCACCCATTGGGACTATTAATTGTTACTTTTATTATTGTTCTATTTAATGTTTCAAATAATCAGCGTCTAGGACGCAAAGGCCAAGACCTAAACTAGCTTCCAAATCTAATTATATAAGATTTATGACATTGTTTGGATAAACAGACTGTTAGCAAGTTCTCTCGACGTTGTCTGGTTAATCCTTAGATGATTTTCTGTTATGGAAGCTTTTCGTTGCTCAAAGCACTAGAATTTCGTGGAATTAATATTTTTCAAAGATCAACACACCCATTACAAAACTCTACAGCCAAATAATGTATGAGTTGAGATATTTCTATCTTATTATATGCCTTTTTCTAGTTTCAAAAATTTCTATATGAAGTTAGTACTGCAACGTCGATGTTCAGTTATCTGAAAGGTAAAGAAATATAATTGCGATAAACTAGATAATACTTCTATTGAATATTACAGGAAAAACAGAACGTTTCCTGTTGGTTCCGTTAGCAATTGGTTTTGGTCCCGATTTTTCTGGCAAAACATGTTCTGGTACAATTTTTGTAAGCGTTGCGACACCCCCACATAAGACTAATATTAATGGATATAAATAATAGCACATTTTAAAAACACACAAATTCGGTGCAGATGTGCTGCTTGTCACATTAATTTTAGCCATGAATTCAACCACGCCACTGCGACTGCTCAAGCCGCATTGCGCATCTTTTTCTTTTAAAAATTACAGAATCATTCTGCATTTTATTGGGGTCGTGAATAACACTTGTCACAACGATTACGCCAGAGTAATACTCAGTAAGCATTTTTCAAAATACATTCAGACAGTGACTAATTATTTAGCTGCACATCCCGACTTATTTTTATTCGTCTAATAACGTCCAGCTGTGCGTGGGGGCAATTAGGATTCGGTGGCACGCATCCGTCCTGTTCCAGGGCAGGGTGACGATGGTAAAATGCAACCGGCGCTTTTCCGTAAATGTATCATCCAATAAAACGCCACGCAAACAATTGAATCAGATCTTAGACGTTTTGCCATCGCCCACGGGAAGCCGTGGAAGCTTGCCCAAGGAGCTTCTTAAAATAAACGCGGTGTTAGCCGCATGAGGTCTTATTTCGAACGAGACGCTCTTCCAACTGTTTCAATGCGATGGAATTGATACACGGGGTTTTATATGAAAAACTGAGGCCTGAAAGATATTCTGTTAAAGACTGCTGCTTGGTTGTTATTTTCCATACTCTATGTACAGAATATGGACATTACATATTCCTGTGCACAAAATAAGACGATTAATTTGGCTTTAAATATTAAACTTGTTTGTGACAATAGAAGGCTTGGTTCCATTTGATTGATAGTCTCTATGGCACTCAAACCGGGTAGAAGCATTACCTACGAAACAACAAGGCCATAGCTCTCCGGCGTGACGTCAGTATACGAAAGCCGAACGTCCGTCGCTTCAATCGCATAGGCGCAGAGTGTTTACATGTGTTTATAACATTAAAAAATTAGGGCTTCCATGAAAACGCGAATTAAGCTCTTAGTCGTACCACATTCGCTTTTGTTTTGTAATGGAGAGAAGACAAAATTTCAAAGCAAAAACCATAATTTTGAATACTAAACTCTAGTATAGGCAGCGAAATGTTAATTCCAAAATCTACATAATAAATATATGAAATTCGGTTAATTTACTTGTTAACGTAATTAGTTTTCTACCAAAATTTCGTTTGCTTAATCAATTATTATTTTACATTTTACCACAATAATTTTTATTCATGATATAGGTTGTAGAATTAATGATAAAATTCGCTATTCTTTCCTCACTATGCTAATTGCAACCAAGAGAGTTTTCCAAAGATCAAACCAATTTATCATTTTGTCCAAAAACGTCAACTTGAGATCCATAAAATTCGTTGTTGCAATTGGTACTTGAAATATGTCATTTAATCGTTAGGAGGTGAAAAATCGCAACTTTTTCCCCTGCTTCAAAATTTGAATAGATAAATATTTGGTCACGTTTGGAGCTGAATCAGTTGTTCCTTATACATTATAATAAATCCACTGAGTCAAATAAATAAAATAACGGCCTACTGTTAACAAAAGGATAAAATTACACGATGCTGAGCTTCTTGTCTGGTAGAAAATTGTTCATTGCATTACTATTAATTGCATTGTTATTACTAACTAAGCAAAATACTCGAAAACATATTTCTTTCAAATTACTTACTACAGTTTCAATGAATGTATAAACCATATGATTAGTTTTGAGGTAGGTGACACGTGTATTAGGTGCTCTTTAAAAGTTGACTTCATACTTGTAATCATGAACACGTAAGCCACAGAAGAATTATTATTACAAGAAGTACTGACCTTATTCACTTTTGTATAATTGTCCCGACACTTATTCGGCATAATGAAAATATTTATCTACACTTTCACAAATATGGTATATACGTGCAATACACTACTGCTGACTTTATTCACCGGTAACTGTTTTCAAACGCTAGCAACTCGCCATGTGGTGACAATGCTTTTACACCTGTAACGGTTATTTAGGTGTCTATTTGTGCAATACTAATGGTAAATCACTATACGCACACCACCAAATACTAAGTATCTATTAAAAAAAGCTCAATTATAATTGAAAAGTTCAGTGAACACTGTTATAAAAAGCGTTCTCATAGCCTGTTCTAATTTTTTTCTCAGCATACAGGTCAACCAGAAGAGAACTGTTTCCAAAACAGCATGGCGCGATCACTTAGATTTAATTTCTTTTTGTCTAAATTGTAACTGTTATTAAAAACTACAAAGACATTATCAATGAATGTTTCTTTCTGGAAAAAGAAATTCTGATCCGAGTGTTCTATTGTTGTGACGTTACGCAATTTTCTAGGTCCCTGGGAAGGGCGTCAAAAATATATACCTCGGGTTAAGCTCAACATCGGAGAAATACGTTCACTCAAATATATATATTTGATTAGTAAAACTATTATATTATTACCAAAATAAATATAATGTTTTTAGCTATATACACAGATTAATTAGAAATAATTGAATTGTACATTATTTAATTAATATGTTCAACGGGAGCGGTATCTGGCTTCCTGGGTCGCGCTGCAGCCCACTATAGCGGGGCGTGTTGCGAGCTCCTATGGGCAGTCCGCCGGGACGCACGCCGATTCTTTGGGAAATGAGCTGCGTAGGTCGTTTGGATCGTCCGCCGGCACGCATGTCGATTCATTGGGAAATGGGCCGAGTAGATCTTTTGTTCCTTCGAACTTGACTTTCGACGCCGAAGTTGTTGACAGTGATTTTAAGCTGTAATTTGCCGGGGAAATTAGCGAATTTTAAGGGTTACCTGCGGCCGGCGTTAGTGCCTGAATCCTGGTGCGTAGAGTGCTGGTATCTTACGAAGGTTAGGCGTCGTTCTTGAAGCGAACGCGATGTCCCATCCTGCCAATGAAATTTATTTGCCGGCAAATGGCGTTGACAATCCCCCGGTCGGGAATTGGCTGGCTGCGAAGTCCAACGTTGAACTCTCGAAATTCGCCTTTTAATGGGCCAAAAAGGGTCCTGCAGGTGAGTTTTTGAAGGGCGGCTACAGGGCTATGACCGCTTACGAGCGAGATAGAGGCTGCGATTCCTACAGGTTGAATTATTAGTCAAATGGGGAGTATTTCGCTTCTCGGGGCGCCGGTATTTGCGTTTACAAATTAGGTGGTCGGAAACGGTTTTTGAGCAGTTAGCCCTGCAAGACAGTACAGCGTATCAAGTCAGGGTCAACGCCTCGGGGATTCGATTTTCCAAGAAAGTTCATCAATCAAGGTAAAAATCGAATTCTAGCGGTCGTGCTCTTACGGAAAATGTTAACCTCTTGGGCTGACAGTTCAACACGTCATCTCCCTTAAAGCCTGGTCTAGTAACGGTTGGAGGCCGACTCCGTTAGACAGTTCAGCGTGACAGACCGGAGGGCCTAGGCAGGAAAAGGAGGTGTTTAAGAGGATAAATCTCAAGTCCGGGACTCAAGCGGGATTTTCTCAAGTCTGGATATTCTCAAGTTGCTGGAACTGGTAGTGCAATCTGCTTTTTAACTTTTTCTGCCGCGTTATGGGGATACTTGCCCTAGTTTCTACTGGAGAAGGGAATGGCGCGATCGGTCCTTTAGCGCAACTTTGCGCACCGCGCATAGGATTTTCTTATCGCCAGTTCGCGCGTCGAATTGATGCAGCGCTTTATTAGACGATGTCTCAAATTTAAATACATTTTATCTATAATAAAAATTTAATACAGAAGCAAGCGTTACATTTTAATACCAACTTTTTTAGCTACAAAATTGATACAAATGTAAATTAGTAAATTCCGTAAATTAGTTCTATTTCTGGTCCAGAAATCTGTGGTTAAGGTCTATTCATTGTGATTTGATAAATTATTTGAGATAACAGGTCTACCAGATGCTTGGAATGCTACAAATATGATATTTATGCATACAAAAATAAAATTACCTAGAAAATTATAGGTCAATTAGGTTACTGTCCAATCTCTATGAATAACGAATAAAGCAAAATAAACGCGTACCAATCGGTGGAAGAAGCTGTATTTCGTAAAGGATTAACTAATGATCATCTGCATAGCATGAAATGTGCAATATAAAAATACAATGAATACTACACACTAATTGCATGTACTCGCCTTCCCATAATACAAAAAAGCATTCGAGACTATAGACAGTGGAAATTAAGTAGCGCATAAATTTCGTAACTACGTTAATCTTCGTTTTCGGGAAAAAAGGTGTAGCGATTCAAATTGCAGCGCGTATAATAAAGTCATTTTCAGATATTTATATCATTTGTTTCAATCTGTTTTCAACGGTATAAAATTTTAAATAAGTTGCATTAGGTTAAAATAGAAAAACATAATTAAAATGGAGCTGGGTAAGACATATAGCAAGAAAAACTGACGATAGACGCACAACCCAGTTGCTGTCGGGGAGACCAAGGGCGAGTAAGCGAAATGTAGGAAGGCCTTTAGTCTGATAAAAAGAGAGAGAGAGAGAGAGAGAAAGAGAATGAATATAAATGCAATTATTCGTTGCCAGTCCTGAAACTGAGATATTTGTATATCAAGGCACTGAAGTTTTTTATCACAACTGCGAATTTAGTGCCGAGTCCTGTAGGTCCGAGGAAAATAAGCCATATCAGGGATAAAATAGCTATTTAAGTAACAAGGAATGTAAGGATCTATTAACATTTGAGGTAGGCAAGTACAAGTCAAGGCGAAGCCGCGGCTTATTGCCTGCCGAAAATGTTAATAGACGATACATTCTGAGTTATCTTAATATTTTTTTCCCGCTGATTATCGAAATTTGCCTAGATTTTTTAAAAAATCGTTTGGTTTGTCACCTGTCACCAGGATTAATTTTCGTGAGTCGTGTTACCTGTGAGTGTCACATGTCACATAAACACTTGCAATTATAAACAAAACGTCCACGTCTGCATCTTGCGTTGTTAATTTCATTATCCTAGGAACTTAATAATCATATTACGTTCCGTTGTCAAAGGAAAGCAGCAAACAAATATAATCACCGACTTACACGTTTTGTTACTAAGGCTGTATTACTGACTTACATGATCAACAGCGGGAAAAGAAACTTTAGTGCCGAGGGGTGCATTATGTTTTTTTTGTAAATCGAGAAATCCTGAAATTACATTTTAACCAACTTTTATAGGTTATGTTGACGTCAATTGACGATTATCTGTCGCTCCATCACCTACAAAAAATCGTAAAACATTGGATTACTTCACTACCGATTTCTCGTATTTTAATGACGATTTCGACGTTCTTCACTGCCAATTTAAAAAAAATTATTCTATCTAACACCTCCTAGTTATAAAGCTATTACTAGATCGATTTTAGACCTTTCAAATGGCCCATAATCCACTAGTGCATTAAAAACTGTGAAACTACATCAAATTTGAGATTTGCAGGTTAAGTTTTGCGTCAGTCTGTGTCAAATACCAAACAAAACCTAACATACGAATTTGGCATAGACTAACGATAGACTTCAATACTGCCACACGTGTAACACGAATTACAGGCCACCCTAATTATAAATTTATTTAATCTCTCGGTACTTCCCCAATTGTCACTATGACTTTTCACAGCTGTCGATACAAAATTTATGTTTTTTAGATATTTATTGAGTTGTTGGATAACATTTTGTATAATAATAATAAATTTATTGACCACACCTTGAAAACAAATTAGAAATTCGTACAGATACTTGATTATTTGTCCATGTTTAAAAGGCACGCATGTGTTATTAGTTATTACATATAATTCACTGGAGAAATGACACATCTCGGTCTGGTGGCTTCGACGGCTCAACTTTTCTTTCGTGGATTATTTGTAATATAACACACTTATACCATAAATAACTAGTATTGTAGCACACATGTTTTTATAGATACCTACTTAATTTAATAGCAATGTTTATCTGATTTGCAAGATACCTACGTAACTTTAGCAGAAACACGAATTGTCTCAACTTCTTTATTTTATATAATTCTACTGGTATCAACTATATCTTGAATGTTTTTCTATGGTTAAGTATTAGCTAAATTTATAAAATCTTAATTATGTACTTACCTATGTTTTCGTCTTCTACTGCTTCTTCTTTCATATATGGTTGCCCATATTGCTGATGTCCAGCATTCTCGTCATCGCTTTGATGGTCGTCCTTGCGTTCTCTTCCCGATTGGTTTATTGATTTTTGCTATCTTGGCTATCTGTTGTTTTCCATCCTCTCTACGTGCTTACTCTAGTTTTTTCTTCGATGTCGTACCAAACTTACTACGCCTGTATATTACTCATTTACCTAGGTCTTTGCTTCTGATTCTGTCATGAAGTGTCTTACGTACCGTGTATAGTGCTTACTACTTTCATTTCTGCTGCTCAGATCATTTGTATTGTGTTCGATATATCTACTTTTGTTTCTGTTTCGTATGTTAGAATGGATCTAATAGCGGTCTTATATATTTTCAACTTACTCTCACCATTAAGAAATGTGTTTCTTCAGATTATATCTTTCATGCATGCTGAAATACGTGAAGCTTTCATTGTTAGCCTTTCCCGTCAATTTCAAGCTTGTATCTTACTGGTTCTCTGGCTGTTACTATACATTGTGCTTTTTTCGATGTTGATTACCATGGTAAGACGTTTAGATTCCTGGTTGAATATATGTAGTAGCCTTTGGAAGTTATCCTCTGAGACAGCTATGAGAACAGCATCGTCTGCATAACATAAATGATGTTGAAATGAGTATTTCACATTTTATACCCTGCTTGTTTAGAAAGGAAGTACCTATGTGAAAAAATGTAATAACATATTGCGAGACGCCTAAAGTCAGGGTAACTGGCAATCCTTTTAATTGAAACACACTCGGACACGAAGACCAAAGCTACTGAGATTAATAAGAACACTTAAGTAGATACAAATACTTGCATTTATTTTTCTGCCGTTTACAGAAACCTTAAGTTTACGTATTTACATCTTCTTATTAACTAACTTAATTCTAAGTCCATTCTGACCAAGAAAGCTCGGTGGGCGTTTACAAAGTTCCCAATAACCTATCAGAGCTGGTCTAAATTTTGGACATTTGGCATTACGCGGACGTGACCGTTCATAATAGTTCTATGAATTTTTACAAGCTTGAGGATTTCCCATGGTGAAATGTGGCCTGTTCGGACCCTTAGTAAATTACCGCTATAAAGATTTAAAATTCTACTAAAGCATTTGGTCCCAGCTGCAAATAGTTTTTATGATCGAGTTGCAACCGTTGCTTCTTCTAATCACGTACCGGTCATATACATCACTCAATATTTCGGTTTATGAAGTAAACGCTGCATAAACTTACTCTAATCTTATTCGTGAGATTGGAATATCTCCAGCTTCCCAAGCGAAAGGCACGTTTCTAAACATCCGCTTGTTGTAATTTAAATATGACATTTTCCCACGAATTTTACCTTAAAATATTATACAGATGGCTTACAGCTAACTAAAGTACAGTATATTCCTACATAGTTCATTAAATTAAAGAACGCAAATCGTAACAGTTGCCCCCGGATTAAGATAGTTTTTGGGGTTTAAATCTATCGATTTTTACACCACAAGACGTTCTTCTTTCGCACTTAAGCAATACCAGTCATAAATCTCAGAACTATATGGTCTCATTATGCTTACCCTAATTTAACTAACCTACGTGAATTAACATCAGTTATCTGGTGTAATTGTCAGTACTACTTTGGTTCTCGGTGACTTAACTAAACAAAATACCTAGATAAGGAATCCACGTTTCCGCATTTCTTTCCCGGTTTATAGAGAACAGTGAAATTTAACATTTGTAAAATTAATGACCACCGCAGTAATCTGCCATTCTTATTGCTCATCTGCCGTAACCAGGTCAAAGGACAGTGATCCGTTTCTACGGTAAAATGGCTCAGAAACAAATAAGGCTTTAATTTTCCGACTGCCCAGACTAAAGCTGCACATTCGAGTTCACTTGCGCTATAAGCTTGCTCCCTATCCGTGAGTTTTTTGCTCAGATACAGCACCGGATGCTCTTCTTGATTAGCATCTCGTTGCGATAAAGTCACCCCCATTCCTCGCTTCGAACAATCGGTTTGTATAGTATTCCAACCAAAAATTGGAAAGCTATTTAAAATCCAGTACACCATGAAAAGTGCAAGTCATGTCTAAGTTGGTGTCATACAATCAGTAAATAATATTCTAATGTCAATCAGCTTTCAAGTAATGACAGTTCGTCTGCAAATTGTACATGTAACTGTTTTGTTAAGGCATTGTAACATTGTGCATGATTTAAGTAGGTACTAGTTGAGTTTTAAAACCGTATAGTCGCATCGAAAATTTTGAAAAACGTATATATCTTCCAAACTTCCCAATGCATCTGTCAAATTTGAAGGTTATTATCGAAGTGTCACTGAATCACAATCAAACAGTAATTTTATGAATTAAATTACGAAGTGATTTACTGTTTTCAATGCTGGCCTGATTTTAAATAGCTTTCCAATTTCTGGTTGGAATACTATACTATAAATTCACGGGAATAATCTGGAGCTCTCAACACCTTACCGCTCATTAATTCGTCCTTCAATCTTTGGAAGGCAACTTCTTTCTGATCATCCCATTCTACTCTGGTTTTCGCATTTTTCCGTAATGCGTCTGTAAGTGGACTAGCTATGTCTGCATAGTTCGGGACGTAATGATTATAATACCCAGTGATCCCGAGAAATGATCGAATATCCCGTTTGGTTTGGGGACGTTGAAACTCCTGTATGACCGCTACCTTTACCTCCGACGGTTGTCTAAATCCCTGACCTATTTTATGTCCCAGATATATCACTTCGGCTTTTCCCCACTCACACTTCTTAGCCTTTATCGTTAGGCCTGCTTGATGCATTGCCTTGAATACCGCACGTAGATGTCCTAAATGCTCCTCCCAAGTCATCGAATGTACCGCCACATCGTCCAAAAATGGTTCTGCGAAATCGTCCATTCCCTCCAATATGGTGTCCATTAACCGCTGAAACGAAAATGGAGCAGATTGCAGCCCGAACGCTAACGTCACTGGTTCGAAAACTCCACGATGCGTTATGAAAGCAGCATATTTACTTGCTCTTTCAGTCATCCCTATTTGCCAGTAGGCTCTTACTACATCGATTAAACTCAGGTATCTGGCCTTGCTGCATTTTTCCACACATGCTTCTATATTAGGAACAGGATGTTGCTGTGGCACCGTAATAGCATTTAACGCTCTGTAGTCAATCACAGGCCTTGGATCCTTCCCTTCAGCCTCCACAATCATCATAGGCGATGAATACTCGCTGTTACTGGGCCTAATTACTCCCAATTTTAACATTTTATCGATTTCTTTGTCGATAATCTCGCGTACCCTCGGTGAGTGTGAATACGCTCGAGTTCGGATAATTTTTTCCTCCTTGAGAGCAATATCGTGTTCACTAAGTTGGTTCTTCCGGGTCGATTTGAAAATAACCCTGGAAATTCTTGGATTAATTCCTCCAAGCTTTTCATTTGGATTTCCGTGAGTTTTCCTACCCCTTTGGCTTGTTTCAACACTTCCGAAGCACTTAAGATTTCGGTGTCTTCTATTTCCAGTTCTGGAAGATCGAGTTCTGCTCCTTCTTCCCCAGGTTGTTTGATTACTATCGCAATAACTTCAGCCTTTTCAAAATAAGGTTTCAACAAATTGACGTGGACAAGAGTTTGTTTACGTTTTCCCGATATTTCTTTAATTATATAATTCGTATCGGAAATTTTCTCCACAATTTCTTTGGGTCCAGTCCATTGCATCTGCAATTTGTTGGTCCTGGCTTGCTGATACAACATAACCTTCTCGCCAACCTCGTAATATGAAGCCTTCGCCTTCAGATCATAATAACCTTTTGATTTGGTTTGTGCTTCCAAAGTCGCCGTTTTCGCGATTTCCTGCATTTGCCTTAGCCTATCGAGTAACTTTAATATGTACACTACTACCGGTTCGTTGGTTTCCTTTCCAACCCACAACTCCTTGATCATGTTTAATGGAGATCTAATCTGACGTCCATAAACCAATTCTGCGGGACTAAATCCGTGTGCCGCGTGCGGTGCACATCTCAAAGCGAAAAGCGCTTGATCGATATATTCATCCCACTCATTTCCGTTTTCGTAACACAACGCTCTTAGGATTCGCTTGTATACCCCGTGGAATCGTTCTACTGCGTTTGATTGCGGATGATATGCTGAACTGTGTATGATTTTTATACCACATCGGTCAAGAAATTCGGTCGTTAGATTGCTGGTAAATACAGTGCCCAAATCCATCTGGATTTCGGATGGAAATCCTACTCGCGAAAATATATTTAATAACCCTTTTACCACCGCTTCAGAATCTGCAACTTTTAATGGGATCGCGTCAGGAAATTTTGTGGCACTACAAATTAGCGTTAGTAGATATCTGTTTCCCTTCTCGGTTTTCGCTAAAGGTTCTACAATATCCACATTTACTCGCTTATACGGTTCGGTGATTACTGGCACTCTACACATTGGAGCTTTTTTCCTATCAGTGGGCTTCCCTACGCGCATGCAAACGTCACAGCACGTGATCTTGTTTTTCACGTCTCGTCCCATCTGATTCCACCAATAATTCTGCTTGATCCTGTCAATGGTTTTGTTACAACCCAAGTGTCCCATCCACATGTTATCATGTGCGATATCTAGCAACTTGCTTTGTAATTTTTCTGGCACCATCACTTGCTCAAAGCTCCGACCCAGTTTGTCCGTAATTCTCCTGTGCAGTATTCCATAAGCAATGTAGAATTTTGCTCCATTGTTTTTCCTTCTTTGATTCTGCCATCTCAAAATACTCCTTTAATTTTGGATCTTCTAATTGCAGCATTCTTAAGGTTGTCGGTGTAAGTTGTGTTATGTCCGAGTAATCGACATCCGATTTAGGTATTGAAAATTGTTCGTCCTTTTCCAGGTTCGGTGATTTATACCCAATCTCCTTTTCCGCTTCTTCTCCCTGTTCGTCGGAATCTTTTCCGTCTTCTGAACTCTTTACTTCGGCATTCGTTTCTTTATTTTCATCGTGAACCTTTTCCTTTTCCATTATAGCCTTCGCCTGCGCTCTCGTTAATGCGAGCACTTGTTGAATTACCACATCCTTTTCCTTCGGCAGCATCTCCCACGTTCTATTCGATAGCAGATACGTATAATCTCGAGGCAAACGATTCGCTACAGCTGCTTCAGTTTCCACCTGAATTTCTGGCAAATTTAATTTTACCTTCGCAACTGGTAACGCCACACATTCTTCATTCAGGAGTCCTTGCACATATACATATTTCCCTGTATAATCGGCTCCTTTGATTAAATTTGTGTGCACGATATCATAGCTGGCTCCGCTATCTCGTAGTAATTTTGCTTCCACTCCATTTACTTTCGCTATTATGGTATAAGGTTCTAGCAGACCTTCCTCGTTCTTGCTCTGGCCTATCGTTGCTAAAACGACTTGTGTTTTGGGACATTCCGGTGAACCTTTATAGTGACCTACTGCACCACATCCAAAGCACTTCCCCGGCCTTCGTCTGTCGAAACTGCGTTTGTCCAAGTTTTCCTTGACAACACTTTCCGTTTGCACCTGACTTTTCCCTAAGTCATTTTTCAAGTTCGACGTCGGCTTAGTTTCGAACTTATTTTTCGATGTCTTGAAGTTTCCATTATATTGCCGTTCCGTACCTGGTCCTCTTTTGGTGACGTATGTGTCTGCATGCTCTGCAGCTTCCTCCATCGTCTTGGACTTGTTTCGGTCCTCCACCCAAAATTTCATCTCCCCTGGCAACGAACTATAAAATTTCTCCAAGCACATCAGTTGAGTTAGCTTGTCGAAGTTTCCTTCCGCTTCTTCGCTCTTGATCCATTCCTGGAAATTGGTTTTTAGTTGGTATGCAAATTCCGCATAACTCTGGTCAGTTTTCCGTTTCCCGTACCGAAATTTCGTTCTAAAAACTTCTGCTGTTAGCTGATATTTCTTGAGCAGACTAGCCCTGACTTTGTCGTAATCTTTGCTGTCCTCTTCTGTTAATCGAGCCACGACCTCATTCGCTGTTGGTGACAACACACTCGTCAATCGAATTGGCCACGATTCCTTGGAGAAGTTCAATTGCACACAAACCCGCTCGAAATTTGTTAAATACAATCCCATGTCACCGTCATCCTTGAAAGGTTGCAATTGTTTTGTCATATTCAAGGACATATTCCTAATTGCATTGACATCATGTACATTATTTTCATTTGCCGTTTGAGCTTGGGCCTGAGCAATTTTCACTTGAGCATCTAATCTAGCTACCTCCAATCTTTCTTCTCGCTCCCTTTCCGCTAATTCTAACCGTTCTCTCCTTTCAGCTAATTCTAACCGTTCTCTCCTTTCAGCTAATTCTAACCTTTCTCTTCGTTCCCTTTCAGCTAATTCTAATTTTTCTTTTCGTTCCCTTTCAGCTAATTCTCGTTCCCTGCTAGCTAATTCTTCCCACTTGTCCTTCCGAGGGTTTTCCTCCCAGGCACCTAATTCTACCTTAATGTCCTCTACCGAATGTTGAGCCTTAATCAATTCTTCTATGATCTCTGCCTTTTTCTTTTTCTCCGGTAATTCCAACAGATTAGCAACATATTTTAATTCGTTCACCGAAAAAATACTGTATTCGGAAACCATTGTTTGTTTTTAAATGAAACACTTGATAAAAATTTAAATTCTGTAAACCAGGAATTTTGCGTAACTCGTAAATTACCTATCGCTGCTGTAAAAACGTAACTAGTTCACAACCCGTCGAAAATTTACTATTACTGACAACTACGAGCAATACCTGATCCTATTATTTCAAAAAAATATATACACAACCTTACTAAATCGCATAATAAGACCATATAATTCCGAAACAAACAACAAGTATTACTTACCCACAACTGGAATTTTCTGCTTTCCCCGCTGTGCTGTCGTCTTATTCCCACAGATCTGGACGCGCCGCCTCCCTGTTCTGAAGCCACTTCCCTGTCTTTTTTTCTGGAGTTTCCGCCGTCACTCACTTCGACACTTTTACAGGCTTTCCCTGCACTACACTGGTTTTTCTTCGTTGTCAGTTTTACCTGACGTTGTTCCCAGAATGCTGCCTCGCCGTCCCTTCGAATGACTGCCCTCCTGTTGTCTGGCCGCCTCCACGGATTCCTTGCCGTCACCTCCTCGACGCTTGCTGGTTTTCCAACGTTTCCATTCTTACGTGACGCCGTCCCCAGTCCTCTACGCCGATCCCGGAATGACCGCTTCCGTTGTACCGCCTCAGTTTATTAGATGCTTGTTCCCGTCCTGTTCACGTGCTTCCCCTTGTATATTTCAACGCTTGCACTTGGACCGACTTCGAAACAAAAGAAATCTTCTGTCGTGCGATTTAAATAAGTTATAAATTACACCGCTTGATCACCACTATTGCGAGACGCCTAAAGTCGGGGTAACTGGCAATCCTTTTAATTGAAACACACTCGGACACGAAGACCAAAGCTACTGAGATTAATAAGAACACTTAAGTAGATACAAATACTTGCATTTATTTTTCTGCCGTTTACAGAATTCTTAAGTTTACGTATTTACATCTTCTTATTAACTAACTTAATTCTAAGTCCATTCTGACCAAGAAAGCTCGGTGGGCGTTTACAAAGTTCCCAATAACCTATCAGAGCTGGTCTAAATTTTGGACATTTGGCATTACGCGGACGTGACCGTTCATAATAGTTCTATAAATTTTTACAAGCTTGAGGATTTCCCATGGTGAAATGTGGCCTGTTCGGACCCTTAGTAAATTACCGCTATAAAGATTTAAAATTCTACTAAAGCATTTGGTCCCAGCTGCAAATAGTTTTTATGATCGAGTTGCAACCGTTGCTTCTTCTAACCACGTACCGGTCATATACATCACTCAATATTTCGGTTTATGAAGTAAACGCTGCATAAACTTACTCTAATCTTATTCGTGAGATTGGAATATCTCCAGCTTCCCAAGCGAAAGGCACGTTTCTAAACATCCGCTTGTTGTAATTTAAATATGACATTTTCCTACGAATTTTACCTTAAAATATTATACAGATGGCTTACAGCTAACTAAAGTACAGTATATTCCTACATAGTTCATTAAATTAAAGAACGCAAATCGTAACAGTTGCCCCCGGATTAAGATAGTCTTTGGGGTTTAAATCTATCGATTTTTACACCACAAGACGTTCTTCTTTCGCACTTAAGCAATACCAGTCATAAATCTCAGAACTATATTGTCTCATTATGCTTACCCTAATTTAACTAACCTACGTGAATTAACATCAGTTATCTGGTGTAATTGTCAGTACTACTTTGGTTCTCGGTGACTTAACTAAACAAAATACCTAGATAAGGAATCCACGTTTCCGCATTTCTTTCCCGGTTTATAGAGAACAGTGAAATTTAACATTTGTAAAATTAAGGACCACCGCAGTAATCTGCCATTCTTATTGCTCATCTGCCGTAACCAGGTCAAAGGACAGTGATCCGTTTCTACGGTAAAATGGCTCAGAAACAAATAAGGCTTTAATTTTCCGACTGCCCAGACTAAAGCTGCACATTCGAGTTCACTTGCGCTATAAGCTTGCTCCCTATCCGTGAGTTTTTTGCTCAGATACAGCACCGGATGCTCTTCTTGATTAGCATCTCGTTGCGATAAAGTCACCCCCATTCCTCGCTTCGAACAATCGGTTTGTACTATAAATTCACGGGAATAATCTGGAGCTCTCAACACCTTACCGCTCATTAATTCGTCCTTCAATCTTTGGAAGGCAACTTCTTTCTGATCATTCCATTCTACTCTGGTTTTCGCATTTTTCCGTAATGCGTCTGTAAGTGGACTAGCTATGTCTGCATAGTTCGGGACGTAATGATTATAATACCCAGTGATCCCGAGAAATGATCGAATATCCCGTTTGGTTTGGGGACGTTGAAACTCCTGTATGGCCGCTACCTTTTCCTCCGACGGTTGTCTAAATCCCTGACCTATTTTATGTCCCAGATATATCACCTCGGCTTTTCCCCACTCACACTTCTTAGCCTTTATCTTTAGGCCTGCTTGATGCATTGCCTTGAATACCGCACGTAGATGTCCTAAATGCTCCTCCCAAGTCATCGAATGTACCGCCACATCGTCCAAAAATGGTTCTGCGAAATCGTCCATTCCCTCCAATATGGTGTCCATTAGCCGCTGAAACGAAAATGGAGCAGATTGCAGCCCGAACGCTAACGTCACTGGTTCGAAAACTCCACGATGCGTTATGAAAGCAGCATATTTACTTGCTCTTTCAGTCATCCCTATTTGCCAGTAGGCTCTTACTACATCGATTAAACTCAGGTATCTGGCCTTGCTGCAACAGGATGTTGCTGTGGCACCGTAATAGCATTTAACGCTCTGTAGTCGATCACAGGCCTTGGGTCCTTCCCTTCAGCCTCCACAATCATCATAGGCGATGAATACTCGCTGTTACTGGGCCTAATTACTCCCAATTTTAACATTTTATCGATTTCTTTGTCGATAATCTCGCGTACCCTCGGTGAGTGTGAATACGCTCGAGTTCGGATAATTTTTTTCTCCTTGAGAGCAATATCGTGTTCCACTAAGTTGGTTCTTCCGGGTCGATTTGAAAATAACCCTGGAAATTCTTGGATTAATTCCTCCAAGCTTTTCATTTGGATTTCCGTGAGTTTTCCTACCCCTTTGGCTTGTTTCAACACTTCCGAAGCACTTAAGATTTCGGTGTCTTCTATTTCCAGTTCTGGAAGATCGAGTTCTGCTCCTTCTTCCCCAGGTTGTTTGATTACTATCGCAATAACTTCAGCCTTTTCAAAATAAGGTTTCCACAAATTGACGTGGACAAGAGTTTGTTTACGTTTTCCCGATATTTCTTTAATTATATAATTCGCATCGGAAATTTTCTCCACAATTTCTTTGGGTCCAGTCCATTGCATCTGCAATTTGTTGGTCCTGGCTTGCTGATACAACATAACCTTCTCGCCAACCTCGTAATATGAAGCCTTCGCCTTCAGATCATAATAAATTAATAACCTTTTGATTTGGTTTGTGCTTCCAAAGTCGCCGTTTTTGCGATTTCCTGCATTTGCCTTAGCCTATCGAGTAACTTTAATATGTACACTACTACCGGTTCGTTGGTTTCCTTTCCAACCCACAACTCATTGATCATGTTTAATGGAGATCTAATCTGACGTCCATAAACCAATTCTGCGGGACTAAATCCGTGTGCCGCGTGCGGTGCACATCTCAAAGCGGAAAGCGCTTGATCGATATATTCATCCCACTCATTTCCGTTTTCGTAACACAACGCTCTTAGGATTCGCTTGTATACCCCGTGGAATCGTTCTACTGCGTTTGATTGCGGATGATATGCTGAACTGTGTATGATTTTTATACCACATCGGTCAAGAAATTCGGTCGTTAGATTGCTGGTAAATACAGTGCCCAAATCCATCTGGATTTCGGATGGAAATACTACTCGCGAAAATATATTTAATAACCCTTTTACCACCGCTTCAGAATCTGCTACTTTTAATGGGATCGCGTCAGGAAATTTTGTGGCACTACAAATTAGCGTTAGTAGATATCTGTTTCCCTTCTCGGTTTTCGCTAAAGGTCCTACAATATCCACATTTACTCGCTTATACGGTTCGGTGATTACTGGCACTCTACACATTGGAGCTTTTTTCCTATCAGTGGGCTTCCCTACGCGCATGCAAACGTCACAGCACTTGATCTTGTTTTTCACGTCTCGTCCCATCTGATTCCACCAATAATTCTGCTTGATCCTGTCAATGGTTTTGTTACAACCCAAGTGTCCCATCCACATGTTATCATGTGCGATATCTAGCAACTTGCTTTGTAATTTTTCTGGCACCATCACTTGCTCAAAGCTCCGACCCAATTTGTCCGTAATTCTCCTGTGCAGTATTCCATAAGCAATGTAGAATTTTGCTCCATTGTTTTCCTTCTTTGATTCTGCCATCTCAAAATACTCCTTTAATTTTGGATCTTCTAATTGCAGCATTCTTAAGGTTGTCGGTGTAAGTTGTGTTATGTCCGAGTAATCGACATCCGATTTAGGTATTGAAAATTGTTCGTCCTTTTCCAGGTTCGGTGATTTATACCCAATCTCCTTTTCCGCTTCTTCTCCCTGTTCGTCGGAATCTTTTCCGTCTTCTGAACTCTTTACTTCGGCATTCGTTCCTTTATTTTCATCGTGAACCTTTTCCTTTTCCATTATAGCCTTCGCCTGCGCTCTCGTTAATGCGAGCACTTGTTGAATTACCACAACCTTTTCCTTCGGCAGCATCTCCCACGTTCTATTCGATAGCAGATACGTATAATCTCGAGGCAAACGATTCGCTACAGCTGCTTCAGTTTCCACCTGAATTTCTGGCAAATTTAATTTTACCTTCGCAACTGGTCACGCCACACATTCTTCATTCAGAAGTCCTTGCACATATACATATTTCCCTGTATAATCGGCTCCTTTGATTAAATTTGTGTGCACGATATCATAGCTGGCTCCGCTATCTCGTAGTAATTTTGCTTCCACTCCATTTACTTTCGCTATTATGGTATAAGGTTCTAGCAGACCTTCCTCGTTCTTGCTCTGGCCTATCGTTGCTAAAACGACTTGTGTTTTGGACATTCCGGTGAACCTTTATAGTGACCTACTGCACCACATCCAAAGCACTTCCCCGGCCTTCGTCTGTCGAAACTGCGTTTGTCCAAGTTTTCCTTGACAACACTTTCCGTTTGCACCTGACTTTTCCCTAAGTCATTTTTCAAGTTCGACGTCGGCTTAGTTTCGAACTTATTTTTCGATGTCTTGAAGTTTCCATTATATTGCCGTTCCGTACCTGGTCCTCTTTTGGTGACGTATGTGTCTGCATGCTCTGCAGCTTCCTCCATCGTCTTGGACTTGTTTCGGTCCTCCACCCAAAATTTCATCTCCCCTGGCAACGAACTATAAAATTTCTCCAAGCACATCAGTTGAGTTAGCTCGTCGAAGTTTCCTTCCGCTTCTTCGCTCTTGATCCATTCCTGGAAATTGGTTTTTAGTTGGTATGCAAATTCCGCATAACTCTGGTCAGTTTTCCGTTTCCCGTACCGAAATTTCGTTCTAAAAACTTCTGCTGTTAGCTGATATTTCTTGAGCAGACTAGCCCTGACTTTGTCGTAATCTTTGCTGTCCTCTTCTGTTAATCGAGCCACGACCTCATTCGCTGTTGGTGACAACACACTCGTCAATCGAATTGGCCACGATTCCTTGGAGAAGTTCAATTGCACACAAACCCGCTCGAAATTTGTTAAATACAATCCCATGTCACCGTCATCCTTGAAAGGTTGCAATTGTTTTGTCATATTCAAGGACATATTCCTAATTGCATTGACATCATGTACATTATTTTCATTTGCCGTTTGAGCTTGGGCCTGAGCAATTTTCACTTGAGCATCTAATCTAGCTACCTCCAATCTTTCTTCTCGCTCCCTTTCCGCTAATTCTAACCGTTCTCTCCTTTCAGCTAATTCTAACCGTTCTCTCCTTTCAGCTAATTCTAACCTTTCTCTTCGTTCCCTTTCAGCTAATTCTAATTTTTCTTTTCGTTCCCTTTCAGCTAATTCTCGTTCCCTGCTAGCTAATTCTTCCCACTTGTCCTTCCGAGGGTTTTCCTCCCAGGCACCTAATTCTACCTTAATGTCCTCTACCGAATGTTGAGCCTTAATCAATTCTTCTATGATCTCTGCCTTTTTCTTTTTCTCCGGTAATTCCAACAGATTAGCAACATATTTTAATTCGTTCACCGAAAAAATACTGTATTCGGAAACCATTGTTTGTTTTTAAATGAAACACTTGATAAAAATTTAAATTCTGTAAACCAGGAATTTTGCGTAACTCGTAAATTACCTATCGCTGCTGTAAAAACGTAACTAGTTCACAACCCGTCGAAAATTTACTATTACTGACAACTACGAGCAATACCTGATCCTATTATTTCAAAAAAATATATACACAACCTTACTAAATCGCATAATAAGACCATATAATTCCGAAACAAACAAGTATTACTTACCCACAACTGGAATTTTCTGCTTTCCCCGCTGTGCTGTCGTCTTATTCCCACAGATCTGGACGCGCCGCCTCCCTGTTCTGAAGCCACTTCCCTGTCTTTTTTTCTGGAGTTTCCGCCGTCACTCACTTCGACACTTTTACAGGCTTTCCCTGCACTACACTGGTTTTTCTTCGTTGTCAGTTTTACCTGACGTTGTTCCCAGAATGCTGCCTCGCCGTCCCTTCGAATGACTGCCCTCCTGTTGTCTGGCCGCCTCCACGGATTCCTTGCCGTCACCTCCTCGACGCTTGCTGGTTTTCCAACGTTTCCACTCTTACGTGACGCCGTCCCCAGTCCTCTACGCCGATCCCGGAATGACCGCTTCCGTTGTACCGCCTCAGTTTATTAGATGCTTTTTCCCGTCCTGTTCACGTGCTTCCCCTTGTATATTTCAACGCTTGCACTTGGACCGACTTCGAAACAAAAGAAATCTTCTGTCGTGCGATTTAAATAAGTTATAAATTACACCGCTTGATCACCACTATTGCGAGACGCCTAAAGTCGGGGTAACTGGCAATCCTTTTAATTGAAACACACTCGGACACGAAGACCAAAGCTACTGAGATTAATAAGAACACTTAAGTAGATACAAATACTTGCATTTATTTTTCTGCCGTTTACAGAATTCTTAAGTTTACGTATTTACATCTTCTTATTAACTAACTTAATTCTAAGTCCATTCTGACCAAGAAAGCTCGGTGGGCGTTTACAAAGTTCCCAATAACCTATCAGAGCTGGTCTAAATTTTGGACATTTGGCATTACGCGGACGTGACCGTTCATAATAGTTCTATAAATTTTTACAAGCTTGAGGATTTCCCATGGTGAAATGTGGCCTGTTCGGACCCTTAGTAAATTACCGCTATAAAGATTTAAAATTCTACTAAAGCATTTGGTCCCAGCTGCAAATAGTTTTTATGATCGAGTTGCAACCGTTGCTTCTTCTAATCACGTACCGGTCATATACATCACTCAATATTTCGGTTTATGAAGTAAACGCTGCATAAACTTACTCTAATCTTATTCGTGAGATTGGAATATCTCCAGCTTCCCAAGCGAAAGGCACGTTTCTAAACATCCGCTTGTTGTAATTTAAATATGACATTTCCTACGAATTTTACCTTAAAATATTATACAGATGGCTTACAGCTAACTAAAGTACAGTATATTCCTACATAGTTCATTAAATTAAAGAACGCAAATCGTAACAACACGAAAAAGTCTCACCGAAATCTTATTTAATCTTACTTTTTGAATTTTGACAATTTCGAAAAACGCCATTTTTTAACTAAGTAAAAATCAGTCGGTATATATCATAGGGGCTAAATAGATTTTTAGACCAATACAAATTATTACCGCAAAAAGGCTTTTTTGAAAAATCAAAAATCAAAATGTATAAATTTTGCTTCTCGATTCTCCATTCCTATTTTTATATTATGACCTAAATATAGTAGGTACCTATAATGTATGCTTCTCTATGATCTTTCTTCCTAATTTTATATATTGCAAGGTCAAGCTGGACATGATCTTAGTCTCGCTCCCATTCATTTTCAACCCTACTCTTTTCCGATTTTTTATTGAGTTCTTCCATCATTATGTTTAATTCGTTAACATCTTTTGCAAATAAAACGTTGTCTGCGTACTCTAAACTTGTATCTCCCGTCCACATTGACTTCTTTATTTGGTCAAGTAAATTTCTTAAAAACATTTTCTAATGCCAGAGTTAACAGCTTTGGTGTCAAATTATGCCCTTGCCTCACACCCCTAATTTTGATTTGATTATTGCCCCAAAACGTGTAACGTTGCTTTTTTTTACTTCTCTCGTTTAAAAAACGAAGGAAATATTCTAATCACAAAAAAATCACCTTCATGGGGTCTTCAGATCTTCACGTTTCAGGTTCCGTAGATGACGAAAAACAGATTTCCTCAATTCCGTCTGTGTGTCTGTCTGTCTGTCTGTTGCCGGTGTAACTCAAAAACTATTTGTTGGTGGATGACAATATTGTGTATGCAGATTACATGTCTTCCTGTCAGGAAACCGAGAAATTTTTGGTAAAATATATACAAGGTGCAAATTGCGCACCTAAAAATAAATAAATTTTCTGCGTATATT
The DNA here is from genome assembly GCA_940337035.1 of Agriotes lineatus. Lineage (NCBI taxonomy): Eukaryota > Metazoa > Arthropoda > Insecta > Coleoptera > Elateridae > Agriotes > Agriotes lineatus. The sequence continues at coordinate 24,438 of CALNHX010006468.1, read as the reverse complement.
TGCTTTAGCACATAGCTAAGGTTTGTACCCTTGACGAAGAAAGGCAATTTTGTAGGTCACCAAAATAGACAGGGCGATACTTATAAAAACTAAGTTGTTTTTTCCTTTTATATTTCAAAATTTTTAGTTTTAAAACTTCCACTTTTGATGGAAGTTTCGTGTAAAGCCCTTTACAGATTTTTTTGCTTAAGCTTAGACATAGATAAAAGTAATAATTTGAAAATAGTTCAGGCTTCACAATTGACGAAAAAAGGACCCAACAGATACAGGATAAATCTAAAGCGAGTGAGAAAGGAGCAACAATAAGTGCGTTTTCTTTAAGACCGCCGCGCACCGCACAGATGCGAGAGGTCTTCTATGAGCGCGTGCGGCACACCGGTGGATTTAAAATCGCATTCCCAGGCGCTGTAGTTCGAATCCTACCACGGGTAATGTTTTTCTTCTATTTGAAAGTAGATGTAATTCGCATTACCAAGTGCTTTCTTTTAGTGTTTCAGTATTACTAGGGACGTTAAGATATTTTTACCCTAGTTTCCATTAATTTTTAAAATTGTTTAGTGTCACAACGTCCACTTGCGGGCCAAGTTAAAGCCCTTTACAGATTGTTGTACTTGCAGTCTCAGCTAATTTATGTCCACTTTCTTTGCGGTTTATTTTCAAAGAAGGTTTTCATGGCAAATAAATTGTGATATAACATAAATGCAATTAGCTCTTCACCTTTTGTGTTTCTTTGACCTATTTCAAAACTAACTATGCACATTGTCTCTGGTTTTATTTTTTCCAATCTTTGCGTTCCAATCGCCTACAATAACTGCAAAATGCGTTTTCTGGTATTCCACGCTCTTCTTCCGGTCTTCATAAAATTTCAGGAGCTCCTCTTCTATTGATGCTGCTGTTGGTGCATACGTTTTAGTTTGTATCGTCTATTTATGTGCATTACAATATTGATTATTTTGTTTGATCTACTTCCCCTACTTAAGTGTGTTGTTTTTTGTATTTTTATTTATAAGTAAGCCCGTTACACCTACTGATGCCTCTATCTTTTCTTTGTAATACAATAATTCAACGTGAATCCCTCGTCTGAAAGACAAAAAAGTATTGTAATCACGAAAAAATCACCTTCCGAGATTTCTTCAGATCTTCACGTTTCAGGGTTCCTAGATGATGAAACGCAAGTTTTCTCAATTCCATCTGTCTCTCTATCTGTCTGTCTGTCTGTCTGTCTGTCTGTATGTCTGTTTGTCTGTTGGCAGTATAGCTCCAAAACTATTTGTAGGAGGAAGACGATATTTTGCATACATACTCGTATTATATATCTACCTGGCATGAAACCGATACAATTTCATACAAATGTATACAGGGTGAGGACCTTAATAAAATAAAATTTGGTTTATTTTTGGGTTAATTTTGAAATAGAAGGAAGTAACTTTCACATAGGTCAGGCTTTACGTTTGCGAAAATAAGACTCGACAGGATAATGTCACAAAAGAGTAAAACCATTTCAACAATAACACCGTTCTGTTCAAGAAAGGCGCGCGCCGGACTTATTTGAAAGAGGCTCGGTAGCGTAGTTGGCTTTATCGGTGCAGATAGGATCTCTATGTAGGGGTGCGGTTACGATCGCTCTGCAGATGCGGCGGGGCCAAACACCAGCGGGTTTATTTTTTTATTTGGAAATGTATTTAATTTATTAGAAACGTGAAGATATTTTTACTCCTAACTTAATTTGATTTTTAAAATTATTTAGTGTAACAATATCGACGAGGGAAGTTGTGGGTAAAGCCTTTTACAGATTTTTTAAAGTTGTCTTCCAAGATAAAAATATGTTTAAAACTATTTTCTCCATAAAAGTTATAACGATGTAGACATTCAACACTTAACAGCATCAACTAAAATAAGAAAAGTTATTTCTGCTTACTTTATTTAATAAAAATTTATACAGTACTTACCTATTAATTCTGGATCTGCCAGTAATTACTAAAATTTGTGTTCATATAATAGGAAGACGTAATTCTCATGAGGTCACATACATTTATGGTTTAAAAACACAATAATTTAAGTGCACATTTCTTTTTTTTAGAATCGGCCACTTCTTCTGCTACCTTGGCTAATTTTTAATCCCATTACCATTATTATCTACATAATTGGGACCCTAATTGGCATGGTTCAGCATTCTGGAATTAATAACACTTCCTTCATTGTGGGACATCTAATTGTGGGAATATCTGTATGCTGTAAGTATAGTTGACCACTGACCAATCAATTTGTTGTTGTTTTTGGAAATAACGAGTAGATAATTATAGTAATACAATTATAACGCTATTAAAACGCATAGCATTAAAATGTTCGTACTTCAAAAGTGATGCCAGGAAAATCTATGCAAAGTCTGGTTATATTCAGTTTAGTTTCGGAGATGCAACAAAACACGCTCATTAATTTTTATTAGTTGGTTTTGTTCATAGATGAACACTTTTATTACTTTTTTTAGATTATTTTCTAAATTTTCATAATTTATTGGTAGATTTATTACAATTTATTTAAGCATTAAATTGTATTGATGATATACATATATACTGTGAAGTCTCTGAAATCACTTTTGTTCCTACTACTGGTATTTTGGACTATATTCCACACCAATCCCAACTTTATACTTCACATTGTAAATAGTTTCAGAGTCACTAAAAAAGTTTTGGATGAACTGCGTCTCCGACATAAAACTGTTTTTTTATAAACATTTTACTTCTGTGCTGAATTTATGTGAATTCTATGAAAAATTGAAAAAAATACTAAAGTTTACATTTAGTTTGTAACAGCTGCATTAGTTACTTTCGATTTGTTGCAATGACGATCATACGCACTGAAAATAAATTGTCTAGATTTGTAGATTAATTATTTTCCACAACCGCATGGGACATTTCAATTGTTCATATCAATTAATAAAATAAATTTTCTTTTTGCAGTAATTGGAGGATACAACGTAGTAACAGTCCACAGCCTGTATAAGCATCTACGAACTTTGAATTTTTAGATTTGGTTCTATTATATTAAATTTTACTAAATTCTTACCACAGTGAAGAATAGGGCAACTATTAATTAAAAAGCTTATCATTAATTATATTTATAATGTATGTATAAAAATAATATATCACATAATGTACAAATAAATAAATACAAGTTGTTAGAATTAATTAACCTTGTGATAAGATAACACAGACAGAACTTTTAAGCAATTAATTCTCATGTTTGAATTTCAGAAATATAAGCCCACTTACAATAATGGGATGTTTATTTTTGTATCTGTTAGTTATCTTCACCCTCTTCGCAATTCGATGACGTGGAATTCTGGCAGCATTCTTTATGTAGGTAATAAACAAGCAGGATAGAATGTACCATAAACACTGGAAAATGAAGAAAGTCTTACTGAAATAACCATTGCAATATTTCGATAAACAATTATACGATACAGTATGCTTTGAATACAGTTTTAAGTAATAAAATTTGAACTATAGTAGATCGCTTTATGCTTTATTAAGAACATCGAAGCTCATAAAGTACTCGACAATTCAAATTGGATGTTAGAAATCGAATGATAAATCAGCTCTCTTAAAGTTATTAAAATTATATGTAAGTTCCTATTTGGCTGATATTTTTATATAGACAATATCTTCTTTAGATTCTAGCGTTTGTAGTATTGTTAATTAAATGCAATATAATTATAGAAATTTACACAAAAAGCGTGACAATGCTGCATTCCTTTTACGATATATACATATAATGATAATGAGAAAGAGAATACCAAAATTTACAATTGAAACTTAAAAAATGCCATTCCTTTAGATAAGGTCGTTATCGAGCATACATGCAATAAGTGCACAACAATTATATCAATGATTTGCTAAAAATATTATCTATATTAGAATTTCTGAGTAGAAACCAAACCAGGAAAAAGTGACAAAGTTTAGTTCCTGAATATCTAGGTTAAAATTACCTTTTGCATTTATATGCACTAATCGATTTTTTAAATTTTATTACCACTTTTAATGCATCTAAAACAGCATGCACTGTGACGCATGTAGATTTAAAATAAAAGCTTGAGAATACTAAATTTGTTTTGTATTATAATCAGGAAAATAATAATACCAAAATTTAAAATGTATAATATCGCACATAAAATACTGTTTTGAAATTAAAAAAAAAATAAAAAATCCCACTAAATAGAAACCTCATTGATTTGTCATTATATGTTACCCTAATAGAAAATTTTGTTAATAGAGTAATACTAGAAATATATGAAGTTTAATTTTGGTAAAAGATTAAGCATCAGTATTGCCCCTATTTCCAGTAGAAATGTATAATAAACTTTAGCAGTTAAATTACTGTGCAACATAAAAGTTTGTAAGTAAAAAATTTCATATGAACGTTAGTATGGTGGCATCTTTACTAGTGTATTATGCAACAAGTTTAGAAAAGAAAAGTTTTGCTCAAGAAGTATGGCTGGTTTGAGTACGAGCGTTAGCGAGTACTTAAATAGCCGTAAAAGTTCAGTAAAACCACTTTTCTAACACGTTATATATACTATTTTATCGCATTTCATGGATAAATGTGAAATATTAGATTTTTATATAAAAGCTGAGCAGAACTTGTTTTTATGAACTAAAGCACAATAGACAACTCCAGTTGATGTTATGCATTAGGCAGTACTAAAGTGTATTGTTGGTGGCACTGTCAGTCTATGTCAAATTCGAGGTTAACAGGTTAGGTTTTGCGTCAGTATATGTCAAAGTTGACTCAAAACCTAACCTGCTCACCTCGAATTTGACATAGACTTACAGTGTCATTAACAATACCTTTCAGTATTGCCAAACGTAAAGGAACCGTCTTTGCTACGCTGTAATGGTTGCTATGGTGCAAAGTACCACATTACTAAACGATTTTGCATGTAGAAATGTACATTACCATATGGAATGCATAAATTATGTTTTTCAAGATTGTTAGTTTAACTTTTTGTCGAGTGATTGATGAAAACTTTGGTTGTTTTCATTTCAGAAACCTTTCTCAATATATTATTCTACTCTAAATGGTAACGCTGGTTCACTATTTATATAAAAATATATACTTTCCACATCGGTAGTACACATAAAGCACCCTACACTATTACTATCGCAATATGAAAAACTAAACATAGACATCGTTTTACAAGAGAATAGTGAAAACTATTTATTTATATTTATACGACATCTATCTATAAAATAAAAACCACAAATCTCAAACTTTTTTAAAAGATTGAACAAGAAGCTGTTGATACTGGAAATTGTTCGATTTGCCTAATATATTTTAAATACAACTTCTTTCATTTAGTTCAGAATTATGAATTATAAGTTTGGCACCCGTAAAAACTAGGTGTAGTATTAATTTTTTCGAAAATATCTATAACTCGGCAGCTTTTAATACGTTGTAGAAAATAAGAAAACCTCATCAGCACTTTAAAATATCACTTTAAACAATATATTATAGCACCCGTGACATTAAAAAAGATACATAAGTGCTATAAATTTATTTTGTTAAAATTCTTTTTAAGACTGGATTATTTCACAAGAAAATTTAAACGTTATATACTTTTTATGATTTAGCAGAAACCGACGATGTATTCACACATTATATTTTAATTGCAATATTTACCTCCCAGCAGTAGAGATAACACTATAGCGGTGCACCCAATAGAAAGAGATCCTTCAACGGTAAGATAAATTCCAATCGCAAATAAACCGAGTGTAAAGGTGGGGGCAAACACTATGGATGTTTTCAACCACAACGTTAGACATTTTTCATCTTTCTGCAATGTGTTCAGTATCAGTAAATTTCGATTATGAGCGAAAGAGCTACGAAGGTCAGTATGCTGTCTAGAGATTGATTGTACCTGATCGACAGTTCAGAAAATGACGCACTTTAATCAGAAATTGCACAAAAATGCGATAAACGGCTTATGAGACAATTGCTTGGATTAATGCTGTCAATCATTTGAAGGGAAATCAGTATTAGCAATAATTTCACAATCAATCACTAGAATACGGCTTTCATCATGAAATACTTACATGCAAAGTTCCATATGCTAGAATTAGGGAAAATAAGAAGGGGACCAAAATTAGAATTGCAGATGTCAGCAGGAAGTATTTTTCGACTGAAAACAATTGAATAAATAAAATGTAATGTAATTGCGTTTGTATACTTACACTTAGTAATAAATGCTTCGTTATTTGGAATATCAATTATATCTATTGTTGTGGACGAAAAACAAAGTAACAAAAACGCCAGTAGAAATATAATCTAGAACAAGATACATCAAGTCTTAACGTTGTACGTAACATATAAATCACAAACTACTTACAAAGTGACTTACTGCCGTACCAAAGACCCAAGCGCTCAAATTCTTAAAGTAGTTCTTATAAGGTTTCATTGTAAATGACCTAATATGTCGTCTTCGTTGGTTATCATCGATAAGATTTATTAGTCAGTCTAAGATTACAAGAAGAATGTGTAGTTACTAATTTCCTTGTCGATATTTACAATGGTGTAAAAGTTCTGCCAGTTTGCCTGTTACGAATAACTATTGATAAAAATTCGTTAGATACTAGGTATCGATAAGAAAATATTCTGACGTAAAGATTGTACAATGATAGCCAATAAAAGCCAGCAAGCAACATTAATCTCGGCGAATGGAAAATAAAGGTCCAACATTAAATTTCAAAATGATATTGAAAATAGCTACAGAATTGTATTTAGAAAAAGATGGTTACCTACAGTAATTTTTAAACTCAATGCTCCCATATTGTCAGGCTCAAAATTTAAGAAATAATGTTTGCAGGCGATATCTTTTAAAAAATTGTTTTGGAAAACAAAAACCAGAAATTCCAGTCAGGTCAATTGTTAGCACTTGCGGATCTTCTACGTATGAACGAGCCAGATACCTCGCTAACATACTACAACCATACGTAGGCAGAACAGAATCCTACGTGAAGAACTGTGACCATTTGGTGGAAATATTGGCTCAGTTGGAAGTGGCGGACCAGGACATGTTGGCCAGTTTCGATGAGGAATCCCTGTTCACCAACGTACCAGTAGAAGATTCGGTAAATCTCATACAACAATGCTTCGTTCCTCAAGGACTCCGAGAAGATGTCCCAGAGTTAGTAAGGATGTGCCTCACGACGACCTACTTTCTTTGGGAAGGAATGTACTACGAGCAAAAGGAACATATTTATAGAAGCCTTTGAAGATGACGCTATTCAGTCCAGCCATCTCAAACTTAAATGTTTCGACGACACTTTCTTTATATGACCCCATGGAAAAACAGCTCTTGAAGCTTTCTTGGCACACTTAAACAACCACCATACCAAAATAACATTCACTATGGGAACTGAAGAAAATGGACGCCTAGCTTTCCTGGGCGTGTTAGTGAAACGAACCACTAACAACAGATTAAGCCATACAGTGTATCGAAAGAAGACTCATACTGACCGCTATCTGAATTCTTCGTCTCACCATCATCCAAAACAAGAGAGATCATTGATCAAGACTCTTATTCATCGGGCCAACGCTATGTGTGACGAGAACAGTAAACCACAAGAACTGAGACACGTGAAAGAAGCTTTACACAGGAATGACTACAGTCGACGAGACACCAGGAAAGCGTGCCAATACACCATAAAACCGAGAGAACCTAAACCTAAACCTATTAATTACTCCTGCCTTGCTTTCATCGCCGGAGTAATCGACTGAATAAAAAAGGTTTTAAATAAGAAAAATATCGGTATCCGCTATGGTACAATAAGAAAGGTCGAACAATTATTGATCCCCTCCAACAAAGATTCTTTGCCCAGACTACAGACAGAAGGCATTTACCAGCTCCAATGTGCCTGTGGCAAATCTTACATCGGACAAACGGGAAGAAGCATCCAATGTCGAATAAAAGAACACCAGAGCCACACACGACTTGAAAACACACAAAAATCAGCCGTCGCAGAACACGTATTTGGTAGCTCTGCAAAACCAATCCATCCATAAACAAGTTTCACGTGAGCAACCAAGCGGAAAAACGACAAGTCCCAATAACATATTAAATCTACATGAGCAGACAACCTACCATTATAACTTATATATTTTTTTATTTATTTTGGTAGCAATTTTTTTTTCAGCGGTATGAAATTCTGAATAGGTTATATTAGAAAAAAATTAAAAGAATTACCTTAAAGATCAAATAATAAGAATAGGGCTTAAAACAAAATCCGACGATTCTACATTTATTTCGTATGTTGGAATGATTGTCAAAGTCAAATGACAAACAATAAAATAAAATAAAAATCACTGGAGAGGACAAGTTCAAAGAATGGAAAAGCACAGAACATCCAAGAAAATATGGCTATATAGAACAAAGGGCAGAAAATGTCTGGTACTACCTCGCAAGAAATGGAAAGACCAGGATTACGGGTAGTAACAATGATGTCTAATACTTGCAGAAAGAAGAAGATTTTGTTTTTGTTTTTGTATACCTTTCGTAGATTCTTTCTGTTTTGAAAACATATTCATTGAAAACGAATTCGTAATAGAAATCTTCGTAATATATGGCACAATAATTTATTATGTATATTAATTATTTTGCATCAAATTTATTATCTTCCTATAATCAGGCATATTACTGACAACATGATAGTTTTAAATGTTTTCCAAAAATCGTGAATAATTCCGAATAGTACTTCTCTCGTCTATAAGATTAAGGGAGTATTGTAATCGTGAAAAAATCAACTTCCGAGATTTCTTCAGATCTTCACGTTTTGAGGCCCTCCTAGCTAACGAAAAACATGTTTTCCCAATTCCATCTGTCTGTCTATCTGTTGGACTCTGCCCGTCTGTTGGCGATATAGATCAAAAACCATTTGTTGAACGAAAACGATTTTGCATGCGGATTCTATGTCTACCTTGCTCGAAACCGAATATACTTTCGGTCAAACATGTACAGCACATTAAAAAAATGTATCTCAGCAATAGACAAATGTAATAATTGCCACATATCTGATGCTTTACCTTTGACGAAAATTAGACCTAACAGATACAAAGTGAACATCGCAAATGGGACAGAATAATTGTATACCGTCCTTATAAAGCAGCAAGAAGCGCATTTAATACGGGCTCGGTTGTGGCACAGTGGTTCAAGCGAATGACTTGGTCCAACACGCACCTTTGATCTCGGTTCCAATCTCACCATCTGCATTGTTTTTTTATTTGCAAAATACTATGTTTTACCTTTCACTGTTTCAGTATTATTATCAATGTATAGAGCTTGTTAACTAAGTGCACAGCCATACTCAAGGAGTGATTCTTTCGTTTATTTTAAGAAAAAAAAGTTGAGATAAACCTATGTCATAAACGGTTTAGTTTTCGAAATGTGTAGAAGTTTCTGAATTTGTTGCTAAATAAATATGACACGCCAGTATTTTTTCGAATAATTCATCAATTTTTCAGAACAATCAGGTAACCGGTGACAAAATTATCCCAAGAATAATATTGGTTTACTAAAAATAGATTCCAGTAGATTGGCTGAGATCAACGTTTGTTACGATCCCCAAGAAATCCCATCCCAAAAAATGTAGTGACTTCCGCTGATGAGCCACTTACTTAAAATCTTCTTGCGTATAATACACGCTCCTATAACAACAAAATGCGAATCTGATTTAGAAGACGCCCAATTGGGATTCCGAAATTCTTTCAGAACTCGAGAAGTCGTCTTTGGTTTTTGTGTCCTACTACAAAAATGCCACTACCAACAGAAAGATATGTTCACATGCTGAAACGAGCCAATTCGTGCTAACTGTATTTATATAGTTCACACCTTTTACTTATATAAATTATTAGCAACAAGCCTAACCGTATTCTTTATACGTCGCATTATGTAATAAACGGCCACGCATTATAAGTATCTGTACGCGAGATCGCGAGTGCGCACGTGAGTGAATTTGCGTATACAGCAGTATAATTCCAGGTAGCGGAGTGAGAAGTAGAATGGCAACCATGTCGTGAAGGCCCGCCGAGATTCATTCGCACCCAAACCAGTAAAAGGTGAGTGTCGTAAGCAGGCAAGCAACTCTTGCGTACCACTTAACAAAGGTACGAAGCGTACTAATAACAGCACCAAAAGTGTGCTGTGGCCTGAATTATTCGCCATCAACCCCAAGAATTTCCTGCGTGGAAACAGAGCCTAAGAAAGCATCGATATACCGGGGGAATCATAGCCGAGGAACCTCCGCTTCCGAAACCGCCGTAAGCAGCTATTGTGACACCACAGAAGTAGCGCCGTTCTTGTCCTACCACGAGAGCACCGAGGAGCAACCAAAAGCCTGGTTAGTTGCTAGCTAGAACCACCATCTGGGGCCATCGTTCTCGTGTTTGAGAACACGGGGAATCCCACGCAACCAGACCCTCGCGGAAACGTCACTGTTGAAGCAGCGTCCGCTCTTGATTGGAACTCGTACACGCTGTCTCGCATTACAGCGCTTCTAGTATCAGCGCATTTCAAGAATAGACAGATTTGCGGGTTTAATTGTTCGAGTAAGTTAAATACTTTTAGCGCTAGTGGCATTTGACTTTAGCGGCCTATTTAAGGTGTTTTGATACATGTAGCGTGCAACCTTTTTATGGTGTATTTCTTATATGTATTTTCTTGTGTTTATGTTTTTCTTACAGATTATATGTTTTTTATGTAAACTGTTGGGTTTTTATTGCTGGTAGTGTTTGCATGTGTAAGTTCAACACTCCAGTTGATAACGAGTTACTGCAAAACAATATTAGCTTTATCTTAGTCGCACTGACGATATTAATAAAGTCTTATACCTCTACGACTGATTTAGCTAGCGCACACAGGGCAATATAAATTAATAGTACAGTAGAGTAAAGGACTGTTTAAAAAAGCCGTGTTACAATGCTTTATCGACAATGATAAGGCATTCGATAGAGTTCAGCACTGCCAACTTGTTGAAATGTTGCAAGAGGCCAATATTGATAAATAGGACATAATAATCATTAGAAACTTATACTGGGTACAGAGTGCTGAGGTGCGTGTAAGGAACGTAGAAACATACTTTTCAGGCTTACATTCTAAATTCTAAATTCAGTCATAACTGAGTCAACTTCGTTTTGACAAAGTTAAACATATTATTCATACAACAAATATTTCAAAAAAAAACTTGAAAGAAAATCATTTATAATCACCCGGTACAATTTATGAAAATTAGAGCGCTTCATTTGGGAATAAAACAATCGCCGTACAGAGGAATATTTAATATCGAGCCGAGAATTGAGTTTTCTTCATCTACAATGCCATCTAAAGTGATAAAATATATCAAAGATGAGGGTCAGTGGTGAATTATGGCGAAAAATGTCAGGGGTCGCCAAAATGAAATGATGGACAAACAATAGTTTTATTCACAACCATATACGTAATAATGTCATTATTGACTTTTCAAGACTTAGAAAATGAGCCCTTGCCAACTTTTACTTTACATCCCGGATTGGAAGTGGGTATCAACGGGTGGAAAGTAGTCGTTTCCCAACCGCTACTATGGCAACGAATTTTCGGCACATTGCATTATTATTAACTTAAATAAATGAATCAAAGCATTTTGTGTTTATGAAGAACAGTGTTTACAATATTAAAGATATAAAATACAAAATACAAAGGTGTTTAAAACATACAATGTGTTTCACTTGAAATGAAAACATCTTTTCTAATTTAATCTAGTTTTCGTTTTTATATTAAAAAGTTAAAATTTAGGTGTTATGTTATTTGACATTTTAACCATATTTCTATTACTACTAAAAAATTCTCTTTTGGAACAAAAATTCGTATCCGGGAGTTTTTAAGGATACTAAAACTATTTTCATCTATATTCCTGATTGAATTGGTCTGTCGCCGAACTTGGGAAGATTAGTACCGGAGGGCAGTGTAGAGGAGTTGATTTTCTTGGTCGAGAAAGGATTCGCATAGTTTTATTTACAACGTTAATTACTTTTTGGCTTGCGCTCTATTTAGCCAAACAACCGTAAAATATTCCACAGTTGAGTACACCAGGATTAAAGTTAATGTACAAAACTCTGATGATGAGACATCTCAAGAGCTTCCAGCAAGTTTTCGAAAGATAGTATTCCTAGACCTCAATTTTGCTGGGGCAGCTCCGGTAGCGTCGGTTATTAAGTTATTAAGGTGCGCTTTTAATAGTGTTTGAAACTAACCGCCAGTTTTTGAAATATGAGTCCAAGGTAACCCCACTACTGATGAGAGTACTTTAAAGACAGATAAAAATTTCTGTGCAAGGGCATCACACAGAGGGCTTTTGCATACAACCATTTCCTTAAAGATGTTTCTGGAAGATCTACCATATACAAGTTGAACAGTAAGGCCACCGGATGGAACCCTGAGAGACACCGTTAGTTAGAATTCTCGTCTTACTGTGCTTGCTACTCATAATATTTATATTGTCCTATTTCATCAATCAATCACGGCTCACTGCAAATATACTGCAGATATTTCGGTTATTTATGAAAATAAGTGTAGCTCTTTCCAAAAATAAGAAAATTAGTATCAAACTCTCGAACATTATGAAAACAAATTAAATTTTAATTCAAATTTGATTTCTTAATTAAAAGTGTTTTAGTAATATAAAAACAGTTTTGTTTTAAATAACATAATAATCAATTTACAACGACATAAAACAGAAACTAAGATTGCTAAATCCAATTATTTTTTTTAATAATATGATTCACTTGAATGAGCAACTTTACCTAATTTAACTGTATTTGTATTCATTTCGGTTTCAAAATTTCAATGGTGAGCCTCGAAATTGAATCGATTCGAGATGAAGTAAACTTCTCGTCTAAAAATCTTCAATCAAGGCTACAATCGACGATTTCTCGAAATCTTTTTTTTTAATTAGATTTGTGTTATTCGATCGAGCAGCAGTCGTCGTTTTGCCTAACGAAAGTCAGATATATCGATTGCATTTGACTCAAAACTAATAATTTGGAATATAGCTTAAAATGTGGCAGGATGTCGACTATATATTGATATGGTATTAAAATAGCAAAGCATTTTAAATAAAAGATAATTAACATGCAGCTTTATTATAATGCAAATAAAAAGGATTTTAAGTCCAGCAGTGCGGTTTTATCAGTAAAAATTCAATTTCATAGAATGGTATCGACAGTTTCTTCAGCAAATTTGACTGTCCATTACTGAAACAAAGATCAGTCAGAAAGAATCATAGTTGTTAATTCAATTATATGTGAAATTGTAAACGATACCAGCTAATTGTCCATTCGTTGATTGCAAATAATATAACTCAAATTGGTTGATGATAATAATTTTCAACTAAATTGTTATATTAGTCAGCTTTATCTGCAAAAATAAATATTATTAGAAGGGATAAAACATAAGCTTTTTTCTTACATAATTGTGTAAAAAGGTTATTGTTGCACAATGATGCATAATAATTGGAGTCAGGCGCAATATGAGAACAAGTTAACCTGACATGTTTAGCTAAAAGTCACAATGGTTGAAAAGTAGAAAATTGTATTTTTTTTTTTGTATTTGATTTCAGGTTTTGGCGAATATAAAATAATAACAATAACAATTGTGAGTGTAAAATTTTGATTTAAAATGACACCAGCTTTAAAATCAAGCTGAAAGTATAAAAATTCAATTATATTAAAAGTAAATACTTTTGTATAAAATAAATGTGGTCATAATAAAAAGTTTGAAGCAAGAAATATGAAGATGTTGGTGGTATGCGTGTAGCATAACTAGCAGGCGTTGCTGACGACGGGGTAAAGCAGTTCTTGCAGTAGATGCAAGTCCAGTGTGTCCATAAAAATAAATAGAGCTCGAAACTAGAAAAGTCAGAACGTAAGCGAAAAACGAAGATAATATTACAAATACCAAATCTGAATAAAAATATAAAGAAAATTAAATAAACAAAACTGCTAATTAAGTTGAAGAAAGTAGATTATAAATAAATTAAAGACAAGCAAAATTAAAAGTGTTTAAGAGAAAAGGTTATGAAACAATTTAATAATAAACATTAAATTAAATTATTTAATACTAAATCTACTAACGATAAGTTAATTATACATATAAATATTCAAAAATACAGATTTATAATCAATAAATGTTAATTGCCTCATATTTAAAGTGTTATGTGTTTTATTTGTGTATATCCAAATTAAATTTCTGCAGTAACTCAATGAAATTGAGAGTCGAACAATTGATTTTGTTACAAATGCATGCTAGCTGAGGACCAATAAAGGTATGATAATATAACGTCATAAAACCCTGAGAGTAAATTATTCATTTCAATTAAATTAAACTAAAGTCATAAAGGATCGTAGCAATATATTTATTGAAACACTTGTTATTAGAATAATATACCAGTTCTTTCTTAAATACTCGTTTAAATTATATGAAGAAACATCCTAGTGCCATAGTAGTCACAATCGAACTTCATTGCTGACAAAGTTACGTTAACGAGTTACATAAAAGCAGTGATGTAACGCAGGAGTCTATAGATGGGAAAATGGAAAACGTAAAATGAAAGCAAAAGGCGACAAATTCATAAAAGGAAAAACGCTAAGAAGGAGATGAAAATCTGAGACGAGGCTGTAACACATGTATACCAAGTCATTCTGTAACAGCAACAGGTAAACCATTCTCTTTCGACAGACAATACATCAGAACAGAGAGATCATTTTGTATTTATCGAAAAGGCCATCATAATTCAATAATCGCATTGAGCTAAATCAACTGTAAATACACGTGGTGATAATTGTATTCCTTTGACGTGATGCCGCGATGAATCAGTCGATTGTGCTCATTTTTTGTGTTCCCTGTATTGTTGCCTAACTCATACAACAATATAAATTAGTAATACTGTTTAATAGTGAAAACTACATATTAGCACATTCAATGAATTAATTTAATCGTTTGTATCTGCTATATTTATGAAATTTTACGGAAAACTTATTAGGAACTGACGCTGCATTATAGATGCTAAAATAAATCTAAATCTAAATATAAAACTAAAGTAAATATTCTACAATGCTAAGTTCTAATTGGTAGTTAATGGAGTATATCTTATTTTACAACTAACAAGATAATTGTTAAAAGTAGGCCCTTTGTTAGACACTTATCTGGAGTATGGTTATTTGAAATAAAGTGTTTACATTTACTGATAAGATTGTCTAATTGCATATACGAGGGGACGTTTTTATGTTCCCGGACTAGATACCTCCTTGTGTAGCTAGATGTTCTTTATTTAACTTTTCCATATCACATATGTTTGCGAACATCGCATGCCAATGTGCAAAACCATTGCCCAATTTATACCGTGCTTTTTTAATAAAGTTTGATGAAGAGTTACACTAAAAAGGAAAAAGAGTCAATCGAAAGCGTGGCGTTACACGGTGCTTTAAAAATTACACCATACTCCTTACAGTCCAGATCCAGTCTCGTCTGATCACCTTTATTATCGAATTTAAAAAAAATCCTCGGAAGAAACCGTTTCGAAGACGATAACGAACTCACAGCATCTGTAGAGGGACATTTAAACACAAAATGAAAAGATTATTTTGATGAGGGTTTACAGTTGTTATTAAAACATTCTAATACTTGCATTCTTACGCAATGGGACCGTTGAAAAACAATTTATTTTCGGTAAAATAGCTGATTGTTTTTATGCTTAGTCACCGAATATAAGAACGTCCCCTCGTATTAGAGATGTGTACAAGGGACTAAGTACCGATTCCGACTGGTGAGATAATTATTTTATTATGTGAAGTTTGTAGCATATGATGAAATGGTACGGACTTAATTAACAGCAACATAGTTAGAAAACCATCATTGTTGATGTCAAGTTTCTGTTTAGTTTAGGTTAAATTTCAACTTCTGATTCAAAAGATGAGTAGCCAGTCTTTAGGCACTTTTTGCTATATATGTACGTTCGACAGTGCGTTGTAAAATGGGTTGCCTAGTAGAAGTAATTATTCGCTACGTTTTGTAAAATCAAAATCGACAGCTTCGAGTCTTTCAAGAAAACCGCTGTAATCATAGTTATACTCTTCATATATTAAATATCACATTAATTTTAGACTATTGTAAAAACAACAACTACGCTTATTCGTATTGTAGTTAATCAGATCAAAATGCAGCAGATTTCACATTTTCTAAATTAAGTAAGTAGCATCATCTAATAAGAATATTCTACAAATATCCTTTTCATTTGTTATTAAAACTATAACCAACTAAAATAATCAGGAAAAATGTTATATTCTAGTATTCTACTTAATTATTGTATTACCAAAGAAAACTGATTAGTGTATAGATATTAACGATACAAGTTTAATTATGAGCATCTTAAACGAGGCGGTGAGCGGTTATGTGTCATAAGCAAATGTGTATTGTTCAATATTTTATTTTCATGATAAATTCTGGTTCAATGTATTCTTTATTGTATTGTAATCACGAAAAATTAACCTTTCGAAATTTTTTCAGATCTCACGTTTCACGGTTCCTAGATGACGAAATAGTTATTTATGCATCAAGGACCAAAAATTGGTTTTTATGGACGATGCCTGCAATTGCTGGCCGAGGCGAATTTCAGTCACTTGGTATGTTTTCCGATTTTATACTGTACCATTCATCACAAATACATGCTATTCGGGGATTAGGTAAAGGATTTGTATTATATGCCATGATCATTACTATTTTTACTTCCCTCGTCTAAAAGACGAAGGAAGTATTGTAATCGTGAATAAATCACCTTTCGAAATTCCTCCAGATCTTCACATTTGAAAGTCTCTAGATGACTAAAACAGGTATTCTCAATTTCGTCTGTTTGTCTGTCTGTCTGTCTGTATGTCTGTCTGTCTCTCTGTCTGTTGCCGGTATAGCTCAAAAACTATTTGTTGGAAGAAGACAATACTTTCTGTCATGAAATCGAGGAAGTTTCAATAAACTATGTATATAAGGGGTGAGCACTTTAAAAATAAAATTCTGCCATATTTGCATTAATTCAAAAAACTATTACTTAAATGAAAGTAATATTTTTTCACATAGCTTAGGTTTTTACTCTTAACGAAAAAGGGCATATTTTGGATCCAACATATACAGAGTGAGCACCTTAAAAAGATTAAATGTTGTTCATTTTTGCTTCACCTGAGAAATAGATATAAGTGTTCCACATAGCTCATTCTTTGCTCTTGCCAAAAATGGAAACCAACAGATACAGGGTAAATGTTCTAAGAAAGAGAAAAAAGATCAACAATAAAGACTCATCTCACCGATGGGAGGCGTCCTTTGTTTACTTGCTTATTCGTAGGCTCGTTCGCAGGTGCTGAAGTTCGAATCCCATCGGCGGTAATATTTTTTTATTTGAAAAATAATGTAATTTGCATTACTAAGTGTTTCCTTTTATTGTTTCAGTGTTATTACAAACGTGAATATATTTTTATCTCTATTTTCCTTTCATTTTAAAAAGTGTTTAGTATAACAACATCCACTTGCCAGAAAATTTCTCAGTAAAGCCCTTTACATATTTTGTTTATAAAAATTTATGTAATTCGCATTACCAAGTGTTTCCTTTTATTGTTTCAATTATTATTAGCAACGTTTAGATATGTTTACCCCTAGCTTTATCTGTTTTTTAAAATTGTTTAATGTGACAACGTCCACCAGCGAAGGACGTTCTGAGTTAAGTTCTTTACTGAATTTTTAATAGAAAATGTATGTAATTTGCATTACCAAGTGTTTACTTTTATTGTTTCAATTATTATTAGAAACGTTGAGATATGTTTACCACTACTTTTTCCTGAGTTTTAAAATTATTTAATGCCACAACGTTTACTAACGAGGGCAGCTCTGAGTTAAGCTCTTTACTGATTTTTAATATATTAATTATTTGAATTGTGGGTTTGCTATGCATCCATCAACGTGGTATTATTAATGTGACAGCTGTGCTGACTATGCCGTTGGTTCAAACCTTAATTTACTTTAGATTTCGATTTTGTCGGGTCGCTTAGAGTTGTAATTTTCAATTAAAGTGTCATAATCAAACTAAGTTTCAGTTAACATTTCTATGACGTTATTAAAGTGTTGTTGTAGATATGCATGCTTTTCGGTTCGGTACTAAGTTAAACTCTCTTAAGGGGTCAATGTAGTTTATCTTTTGTGTACTGAGACCGTTATTTTAACGAAATATATTGTTTATGTTTGATGCTAGCCGTTGTTGTATGTCTTACGTTGCAGTTCGACTAGGTACTTAAAAACTGCTTTTTATAACAATCAGATTAAATATTTATTACGTATTTTTTATGCCCACGACCCTTCTCCGATATTTTGATTAAGGTAGTTGTTTAAAATATTAAAAGGTTACGACGTTGATATTGGACACATTCGGTTATTATTTTGTGTTATCCAAAACTATTTTAACTTGTGAAAATGTTTTCGATTTGCTATTAATATTTTAGTATACTCAATCCATAGTTATCAGCAAATTACAACTTGGGACTCACTATCCACCAGTTACAGTTACACCATCCCAGCTTTTCAAAACAATTTTCAATATATTCTTCTTCTAAACGTTTTCTATACAGTGTTAAGGTTGCAATATACAGTATAATCAAAAATTCTTTTCGTCTTGTATGACTATGGAATAGTACCATAATTTATGAATGAACTTTAAAATTTACTTAAAAATCAAGTTTCAAATTTGACATTTACGTATAAACATACTTACATTCAAGCCGGGCTCCATAGTTCAGTGGCTAAGCATTCTGGCTACTGATCTAAGGGTCGAGAGTTCGATCCCCGATCTCTGTGAAGAACCTCTACAGAATGCCATCATTCGGAAGTGATGTAAAGCCGTGGGTCCCATGTTACTATGAAGTGTAGCATGCAAAATATCCCTTTCTAGGGTTGGAACTTTTAGTCTCGGCAAAATTTTAAGTAGGACTGAGGTACCTGGTACTCTGCATGCCTAGACCTTGTCCACGGGGTTGGCAAATGGAGGCCTATGGAGGCCTACTTGCTTGACATCAGTCTCCCCACAACAAATACTACTACTGCTACTACTACCAAAGACTATATTTGCTACTACTTATATTCATAAATTAGGAACTATTCCATAGCCATACTAGATGAATATAATTTTTGATCATACTTTATTTGTAATGTTTAACATACATTTAACTCACACTTGCCGAACATTTGTTTTAAAGAGAAGTGTTAGATATTACACGGTTTATTTCATAGCTTTGCTTTCTATACACGGTATGTTTGGCTTGACACCTCTGTATCTTATTTATTTTCTACTCGATTGCAACATTGTAATTATTGCAATTTTTAAATAATTTTACTTCAAACCTGTAGCTTACTACGATAAAGCACAAATTCTAATAATTTTATGAGAAAAGTTTCAGTAAAATATGCTCAAAATCACAAAATAGTCCAAATCCAAATGCCAAATGTGCATGTATTTGCTATCCCATTATCTCCTCCTCTATTTACAAACCATTTGCGTTTTTTCTACATTGCTTCTATTTTTCTACGCTATCTCGTTTAATATATTGAACTAAACCTTCAAGTATGTTTCTATTAATCGGTTTTTTTTAAATTACAAATTGCCCTATTTTGTATTATAATGTCAATAATTACTATTATAGATAGCCCCTGGAAAATCAGGAGTGGATTCTTTTATCTAGTTACTTAACTTCTGAAAGATTGATGTTCCAATATTTTAAATCTCATTCGCATAAGTCAATACTTATGTCAACCAACTGTCTAAACAAATTTGAAATTCAATTGACAAAATGTCCAATCTTTTCAATGGCACACAACCATATTAAAAACACAGTAAGTAATTATTTCTTAATTAGTTCGCCTTATTGTCTTTATTTCGTTTCTAGATATGATTTTAATAAGAAATCACGCACCTTTTATTTGATTCACACAACGTTCCAGCTGGCAACTTCCTTTTGATCTGCAAATCGACCCTTTCAAGCACCTTCCTGCAATGCACTGTTCACAGACAGACATCACGTTCCAACAATCCAAGATCAGCAAACTCCAAATCTTTTACAGTACTCAGCAAATAGAAAGCAGACATCCACCTGCTACAGCAAACTGCCACCCTCCTGGAATTTTTTTCTTTTCTCCGATGATACTTCTCTGGAAATCATACTTAGCAACAAACCGCTTGACGTGATCCAATTTGATTAATGTAATATGTCAAATGTAATTTTTCCAATAAAGTTGACCCAGCACATTTCCTCAATGATTCACTTGTATAGAACAATTCTGATATCCATTAGTTTTTACTACATACCAATAATCTTCATTAGTTAAGTCTTCACTTCTTCTTGTTATTTATTAAAATTTCATTTTATTTCACTACGTAGATTTGTATTATACCCTTTTTATATTAGTCACACATTTCTTAATAAAACAGGATTATATTAAATATTTTTAATCAGACCAAAATCGTTTTTCTACATTTTACAAAATTTGTTATTCCCAATAATCAAAAACAAATTACTTAACGATATCATATCCCTTTTTATACTTCTTCTTGAAGTTCCACTCCTATCGGAGATTGGAAATCATCATCACTATCCGGACCTTGTCAATTGCTTGTCTGAAGAGTTCTGTCGATGTGCAACCGAACCACTCCCTCAAGTTGCGAAGCCAAGAGATTCTTCTTCTGCCGACTGTTCTTTTGCCTTTGATCTTGCCTTGAATTATCAGTTTAAGGACGTTGTACCTATCTCCTCTAAGAACGTGTCCTAGATATTCTAATTTTCGGGTTTTTGTGGTTCTAATAATTTCTCTGGCTTTATTCATCCGGCGTAGCACTTCATCGTTAGAAATCTTGTCGACCCATGGTATTCTCAGCATCCTCCTGTAGCACCACATTTCAAATGCTTCTAGGCTCTTGATGTTATCCGCTTTTAGTGTCCAAGCCTCCATTCCATACAATAGAGTGGAGAATATATAGCATCTCAACACTCTGGTTCTGAGATCTAGTTTTATATCTCGGCTGCAGAGGGCTTTTTTCATTTTTATGAAAGCGCTGCGAGCTACTTCAATTCGACATTTGATTTCTTTTGTATGTTCTGATTGTTCAGTTATCCATGTGCCAAGATATTTATAGGAGGATACCCATTCCACAGCCACGTTGTCAATGTTTATAGGTGGTCTATTATGGTTTATGTTTTGGTTTTTTGTAGTTGCCATAGCTTTGGTCTTCTTTAGATTAATTTCTAGCCCGTATCTTTTGCAAAAAGCGTTTGTTGCTTCAACTAGGTGTTGTAGGTCTTCTAGACTATTGGCTATGATAACGGTATCATCAGCGTAGCGTAAGTTGTTAATTGTTTCGCCGTTTATGACAATACCACCGGTTTCTTCTGCCAGCGCTTCTTCAAAGATGCCCTCACTATATACATTGAACAAGAGAGGGGACAATACACATCCTTGTCTAACACCGCGACATATCTTAACCTCCTCGCTTAGATCTTCCCCGACTTTGACTCGTGCTGTTTGGTGCCAATAGAGGTTAGATATTATTCTTATATCTTTACTATCGATGTTTTTCCTCTTTAGTATCTCTAGGAGTTTTGAATGTTGAACTCTGTCGAATGCTTTTTGAAAGTCGATAAAGCATATGTACATATCGTAATTCATATCTAGGCATCTTTGTCTCAGTACGTTTAAACCGAAAAGGGCTTCTCTTGTTCCCACACCTTTTCTAAAACCCATTTGTGTGTCACTCATGTCTTTTTCTAATTCCTTATAGATGCGATTATGTATTATCTTTAAAAAGATCTTCAAGGTGTGACTCATCAGGGCAATGATCCTGTGGTCTGAGCATTCTCTGGCTTTGTTTTTCTTTGGTAATGTTACGAATGTTGAGGCAAGCCAATCTCTAGGATTCTACCTGTCTCATAAATATTGTTAAACAATTTTAATAAAACATCTATGGAGTCTTCTCCGATAAGCTTTAATAGGTCAGCAGGCACTTCGTCAGGTCCTGATGCTTTTCCAGATTTACAGTGTTTAATTGCATGTGCAATTTCTTCTCTTAGTATTTCTGGGCCAGTACATTCTACGTCTGGGTTCGGCAGTTCACTCCGATTATCGTTAAAAAGTTCCTGAATATATTCACTCCACCTTGAAAGCTTGTCTTTTGGCTCTACAATCAGGTTGCCGTTCTTGCTTATCAATACATCGGGTTGCCGTCTCTTGGTCCTCCCAGTCATGACCTGGATCTTTCTATGCATATTGAAAAAATCGTATTTGTTCTCATAGGCTTCGATCTCACGACATTCGTCCATTAACCATTTTTCTTTAGCCTGTCTAATTTTACTTCTGATGTCATTGTTTATTGTCTTATAGGTTTGCACATCTTTGTTCTTATATTGGCTTCGTTTCGTCATCAGATCTAGTATCTCTTGTGTCATCCATTCTTTGTTCTTTCCTTTAATAGATTTTAAATCTGCATTTCCTGCGTCCTTCAGTACTTGTTTTATGTTTTGCCATTGCTTATCTACTGTGATATTATCTTTATGTCTTAGTCTTAATTCGTTCAATTTGTCGTTTATGTTTTCTTAACCTTTTCATATACTACATTGTCCTTTAGTCTTCTGGGATCCATACTTTCTTTACATGTTTTACGGACAACTCTTTTAGTTTTACATGTATAGCAGCTACCACTGGATTGTGATCGGATGTTATATCAGCTCCTGGATAAGTTTTTACTGACTTAATAGCGTTTCTGAATCTTTTACGAATCATAATGTAGTCAATCTGGTTTCTAATTATACCTGATTTACCGTCTGATGGCGCAGTCCATGTATAAAGCCGACGTGGGGGAAGCTGATAGAAGGTATTGGTTATTATCATGTCTTCTTTTTGACAAAACTCGATTAGTCTGTCTCCTCGGTCATTGCGAACCCCTAGTCCAAACTTCCCGACCGTTCCAGTTACTTCCCCTTGGCCAACCTTTGCATTTAAGTCCCCCATTATGATGAGGACTTCGTGTTTTTTGATAGGTTTGATGACCTCATCTAGATCTTGGTAAAACGACTCTATTTCATCTTCATCCTTGTCTGCTGTAGGTGCATATACTTGAACGACATTTACTGGAACATTGTTTGAGACCATTTTTAGCAAAACAATTCGATCTGAATATGGAACAAAACTGGATACTGTATGTTGCACTCTCTTGTCGACAATTATTGCCACTCCATATCGATGAAACGCATCATCATTTCCTGCGTAGTACATTGTGCCATTCTTGGTGATATGTTTTCCCGATCCTTTCCATTGAACATCGCTTAAGCCAAGTATATTGATGTTGAGTTTCTCCATTTCTAAGAAGACATTGTCTATTTTGCCAGGTGCGTAAAGACTTCTTACGTTCCACGTAGCAATTTTCTCGTTTTTGTGTGTTTGAATTCTGCAATCAACTTTTTTCAATGCTCTCCTCCCGGAGATCCGATTGGAGGAGTAATAACTCCGGAACATTTAGAATTGAACAAAGCCATTGTAATGGTGTGATGATTTTCACTAAGGATATCCATAAAGGATCTTTAATTCAGTGGTTTCCACTTGCCTTCTGAATCCTTATACCGTTGGCCACGATCGTGGCTCATCCGCTTTTGGGGCCTGTTCTAGACCCTGGGGCAAAAGAGTGCCCAATTTACAGCCGCCCAATCTGGAACAGACGCTGCATTGCTGATTTTGGTTCGCCCCGGGTATTTCATTTCCCCGGTACCACCCATATCTGGGAGGCGTTCCCCTATCCACCACCTGGGGAGGCGCCTGATGGGGGATC
This sequence comes from Agriotes lineatus, assembly GCA_940337035.1. NCBI lineage: Eukaryota > Metazoa > Arthropoda > Insecta > Coleoptera > Elateridae > Agriotes > Agriotes lineatus. The sequence continues at coordinate 514 of CALNHX010006468.1, read as the reverse complement.
ATCAACCCCTCACGGGTCATCAACCCCTTTTTATACACTTTAGTCTTATCTATTTTGAGTTAAACCTACTAAATTTTTATTTTATTTCAATTTAAGTATTTGTCATTCTTTTTCAAACTGTAATTTATTCAATTATTATTATTTTCAAATCCACCTGTTTTTCAAATAGCTATTTTCCATAAACATTTCCACCTTATACCTGAATAAATCCAAATTATTTTTAACCTTTGTAATCCTTTAATTTTAATAAATTTTATGCAAACACACAATTAGGGTTGTATCATAACAATATATTTATTTAGTTATTCATTATTGTAACCAACCGATAATCGTAATGACAGGCTACATTTTAAATAATTAACATGTTCGAGGTTATCAGGTTATGTTTAGCGTCAGTCTGTGTCAAAACTGACGCAAAACCTAACCTGCTAACCTCGAATTTTACATAGACTTACAGTGCCACCAACATAAACAGTGCCAAGCGAATGACAGGCGGGCCTAAATTTATTGTTCG
>CALNHX010006467.1:0-88831 GCA_940337035.1 Agriotes lineatus | reverse complement strand
TGTGCAAGTGTAGAAAAATTCAAAATTATCGGAAATTTACAATAGTGCAAAATGATCCATGTTATTTGTAGGTGATTGTCATAAACTTTTGAATTCTAGCTCCTTGATTGGTCAAAAAGTTATATATCTACAGTGTCCGCCAAAAAGTCGGTATAGTATGAGAATAATTGTTATTTTTGATTTTTCAAAAAACTTTTTACGTCTGTAATCTGTGCTTGTCTAAAATAGTAGTTTATTTATCTAGAACGAAAAATGGCATTTTAAAGCCGAGAAAGTTGTTTACGTCCGAGGCGTTAGCCGAGGACGGAATTACTTGCGAGGACCTTTAAAAACACTTTTCGTTCGTTGTGAATACAACGGTTTATTTCATACTGCAAGTATTTAAGAATTTTAAATAAAAAGTTGTAAATCATTTCAAATTGCATGTCAACAACTGACGTATAATTTTAAAGTACTTGAACTTTAAAATTTTACTTTAAAGTACTAGGATTTTAATGTTCCATTTTTTGTACCATAAATAATCCGAAAAATGTTATTTTTGACATCAATATGAAATAAACCTATTTACCCCCTATCATATATACCGAGCGAATTTTACTTATTTAGAAGATGGAGTTTTTGGAAATTGTCAAACTCGGAAAAGTGCTATTTTTCGGAAATTAAGTAATATTTCAATGGCATTTTTCAGAGTGTGTTATTTTTAGCTAACTGAACAATCTGAAGGCCAGAAAAGCCTTAATCTTTTTTAACTTTAGCTACAAAAAATTCACTATTTTAAATATTTTTCAAAATGTCACATACCAAGGCTTAATATTAAAGTTCAAATTGTTTTATGTGAATACTTTAAAGATTTATAATTGGAAAAAATAATAGCCCTGTTAATGAATTACTGTTACAAAAATCCTGTAAATGGTCTTTTACAGTTGTCTAAATGACGAGATTGTTTTTTATCCAATTTACATGTTCTAAAACATCTCTTCATTTAGAATTTAGACAACTATAAAAGAACATTTACAGGATTTTTGTAACAGCAATTTATTAACAGGGCTATATTAGAGTTTCTTGAAGCCATTTAAATAGATAGTAATTAGAATTGACAAATATTGCTCTTAAAAAGCGCCTTGCATAAAAAACATACTACCTTTCGGTAAATAATAAAAAATCGAAATAACTAATTAACATTTTATATTATTTTTTCTAATTATAATTTTTTAGTCTTCACATAAAAAAAATAATTTTAATATTAATCTGTGCTTGTCTAAAAACCTATTTACCCCCTATCATATATACCGAGCGATTTTTACTTGTTTAGAAGATGGAGTTTTTGGAAATTGTCAAACTCGAAAAAGTGCTATTTTTCGGAAATTAAGTAATATTTCAATGGCATTTTTCAGAGTGTGTTATTTTTAGCTAACTGAACAATCTGAAGGCCAGAAAAGCCTTAATCTTTTTTAACTTTAGCTAAAAAAAATTCACTATTTTAAATATTTTTCAAAATGTCACATACCAAGGATTAATATTAAAGTTCAAATTGTTTTATGTGAATACTTTAAAGATTTATAATTGGAAAAAATAATAGCTCTGTTAATGAATTACTGTTACAAAAATCCTGTAAATGGTCTTTTACAGTTGTCTAAATGACGAGATTGTTTTTTATCCAATTTACATGTTCTAAAACATCTCTTCATTTAGAATTTAGACAACTGTAAAAGAACATTTACAGGATTTTTGTAACAGCAATTTATTAACAGGGCTATATTAGAGTTTCTTGAAGCCATTTAAATAGATAGTAATTAGAATTGACAAATATTGCTCTTAAAAAGCGCCTTGCATAAAAAACATACTACCTTTCGGTAAATAATAAAAAATCGAAATAACTAATTAACATTTTATATTATTTTTTCTAATTATAATTTTTTAGTCTTCACATAAAAAAAATAATTTTAATATTAAGTTTTGGTATGTGAGATTTTGAAAAATTAAAAAAAGTCAAAATCGGTTTAGTTGAAGTTGAGAAAATAGAGGTTTTCTAGCCTTGAGATTGTTTAGTTAGCTAAAAATAACACACTCTAAAAAAATCTCATTGAAATCTTACCTAATTTTCGAAAAATAGCTCTTTTCGGTGGAATTTGACAATTTCGAAAAACTACATTTTCTAAACAAGTAAAAATCACTCGGTATATATGATAAGGGCTAAATAGGTTTTTAGACAAGCACAAATTATTGATGTAAAAAGTTTTTTAAATAAATCAAAAATAAAAATTTTCCTATATTATGCCGACTTCTTGGCGGACACTGTATACAGTAAGCAATAGCCGCCTTTATTTTTGCTTTATTCTTATAGTGGCAACATTAACGTCAAAATGCACGACCATTTTTTCGTTATTTCATCTTTCCTTTGGATTGTCTTGCTGAATACAACCCGCGCTCTGCTTTTCATCTTCCATAATTTGTCGCTCAGCTCTTACTCGTAGCTGTAGTTTTTGGAAAATCTGCTCCCCCATTGCGTTCATGTAGCTTTTCGTCACAACAGCTACTCTTAATTTGATCTGCAAATATTTTCTCAAATCCTCCTCAAAATGAACTGAAATCTATGTCAACTTGACAATAAAGGTGATATTTCTTATCTCTACATTTTTAGTACTGCAGGTGTGATTACTTAGTTAATTTAATTTCATGTAAAAAACGTGCTTGATTTGTGTAAAAAGGTTATAGTTTTTCAAATAAACGTATTTGTGCTTATACCCAAAATTGCTCTTGAGAGTCACCTGTCATTTAAAAAAAATGAAAAATTTGTTAAGGCGAGACCTTCTACCAATAATAATTCTGGTAAACAGTGATTTCAGTGTAACACGCGTGTTCTAACTCATGACGCTACATCCATGCCAAAAAATTACACACAGATTTTTAGCTTAAAAATAACTTAAAATATATTTTTCACGAACGGGAATAAAACAATATTTTTTGTACTCCCGGAACTAAACGACCTACTCTAGGCGTCATTTTGAAGGACCAAAGTGTCACTTTTAATCCCTGAGGGTTTATCAAAATGACATTTACTTTTTCGAATCGAACGTATAAATTCTATAACCATCAAAATCAGATTTATTTCATGATTTGTGATCCGGGAGTGCAAAAAACGGCGTATCTACCTGGCAACCAAAGTGCCTTTGATCCCATGAGTGATTATTGCCCGAGACGAAGAAACTTCACTCACGGGATCAAATTATGTACTTTTGTCCCTTGGTATATAATATACTATTACTACCTCAAAGGAGGGAGTAACGTAAGTCTTCATTCTCATGGGATTTAAATTCGCCATCAAAACCAAAGAACAGTATAAACAAAGCGACCGTCAATAGACAAACAACTTCAAACAACTCATTGTACGGTATCTAGATAAATTCGAAATAAATCAGAAAAACTTTGAACTTGCATAAAAATGTTTTCTTGCCTTTCGCTGGGGAGACATAATTAAAATACCCATTTTACTCCCTTAGTGTATAACTAGCTACCTACTATCTTGAATTTTTTATACAAATCAAGTACTCATTTTCTATGTGAAATAGAATGTCTATTACAATGTCATATCTGCAGTATTAAAAATAGCAAATTTAGTAGTAGGGTAGCTAGCGGCCCCTAGATATATTAGTAGAAGTAATTGAAGTGATATCAGGCTTTAAAAAAATTAATGACTTATCATGCCAAGTTAACCTTGACTCGATAAGCAGTTTAATTTTGTTCGTCTGAAAGGTGCAGAAGGTTGCCATAGAAACTATGAAGATCTGCAGAAATTTCAGTCTTGAATTTTTGAGGATGTTTCTATTTAGACCATCAAATCGGATGTTGGTTTTGATACAAGGTTGGAGCGTCTGAGTCAGGCTTCACTCTCATGAGTCTTCTAGGCTAGTCTTGATAATCATAATTATAATTACGTTTATAAGAAATACTTTCGGAGCTGTACTTGAGGCATACCACATCTGAAGCCTCAGAATCGACATTTTCTATGAATGAATTGAAACATAGTACTGACGGTACTATGCAGTATAGTTTACAAAAATTATTGCTAATATTTTACGACATATGGTAATATTTCTTTCTTACCTCAACCTTTCCTAGGTTGGAATAATTATAGGTTAAACTCTTGTAAACTTGTGCAGAACTTGATTTCGCAGATAGAAGTCTTTTTGACAATGTTGTATTTGGAAAGATATTCGCCATGAAAGTGTTTCGTTGCAGATAATATACTCCAAATTTGAGGTTCACTGTCGACGGTAGTGCTTGGACGTTTTGACAAGACAGAAAAAAAATACTAATGTGAATTAATGTTCTTTCTTGTTGTGATTTTGTTGCTTATGTCCAGTCGATTTCTTTTCTGATTTTGGTGCTGTGGTTCTCCATTGCTGCTGCTATCAATTAAAAAGTTGGAAATAGTATCTAAGTTTGTTCTACTATGTTCCTGCACACAGCTATGAGCCTTCCATTCATTCGAATCAAAAGTGTTTAAGAAAGTTTTCTTGCAAACTATCTTTTCCAAATCATCAATTTGGTTCATTTAAAGTCATAAACTGATGTTATCAACTTTTGGAGGTGATATTTTAGATGTCTTTTTAAAGATAATGAAAACTTGAACTGTTGAATGTGCCTCATCATCAGTATTAGAAATACTCAGAATTTCAATATCGTTAGAATCAAAAATCATCACATCTGCTTCAGATAATTATATCTGCGTGAAAAATAAATAAGTTAGGTTATTAAGTAAAATTTTCTCAAAGCATAAAATGTCCAGTAGCTTAGACTTAGGAAGATATCGGACTAACAGGCATGCAAAAGCTATACAAATGCTAATATAACTAGAATAAGGAAATAGCTATAATCGTTTCATACGAGTGAGACCGATATCATATCCAGTAACTTTCCAGTTATTAAATTCATTATGGCTTTTTCTACAACTTACAAAAATCCAAATTGTAATCAATTTAGCCACATAAGGGGATATGCCCGAATTAAAATCGTTTTCGTATTTTTTTAATTTAATAGTACCACGGCTACGGGCAAAGTTAGCCACCTACCCGGCCTAAGGACAAAGGGAGTCATAGAACCGCTTTGTGGTTAAAACAGGCAACTGGCCTATAATGAGAGGAAGAAGAAAAGGAATAGTAAATAAAAACTTGGAGAAGGAGGAAAATGTCTTTAATAAAGAAAGCGCACCTCAAGGCCATTCAAAATTATGTGCGAAATGAGAGAACTTTCTTATTGCTAATAATACTAACATAGTAAGGGAAATACATAAGAATCGAGTTACTTCAATTTCCAAAGAAAGAAAGTAATGCAGCCTGTCGGATTCGAACCTGCGCTGCCTGGCGGAATCCGATTGTTAATCAGACGCTTTAACGGCACTCCTACGCACGCGCACCTATCGTTCTAACTTATCCATGAGTTATAAAGGACGCGGTAAAACGACAGCCGAACGCAAACGAACTGCGCCCGACCGGTGCTGATAAAAATATGATTTAGCACAGACGCAGACACAAGAAACGTTTTTATATAGGGATGCAATTCTATAAACCGTTCTACTATCAATAGAACAAACTCAGAGTAGTGACTCTAGGTAAAAGTACCCGTTTTTTAGGTTAGTTTCTCATAAGTTGTATTTATACGCAACGAAATTCGTGTTTTATACATGGCATTTTAAATGAGCTGGTACGTGCTAATAGAATTTATATTGAGTAAAATTTTGGTTATAGGTGCTGTAACACCAAGTAGTCTTTCTTTATATGTGGTTTTAGAACTATTCAGTAGAGCTCCAAAAATGTTAGTAGACCCCCAAAACCTAAATTTCTCTAGAAATTCTCAGGCGTTCTGTTACAATGAAGGTGTTGATATTTAGCTTTATCGGCTTATTTCGATGAGAAAAGTCTTTTAAAACACGCTGTATATCGGAAAAGTTTATAATTGCTGTTAGATGGTGTCATAGAGGTCTACGAACTTTGACACTGCTTTGTAAAGCGAAAAAGTCGGGTGTAGTACAAATACCAATAACTCGAGTTGGTTCACATCCAATATTAGTATTCTTGAAAAAATCCGTCTAGGAAGTGTCATAGTAATATGAGCATCCTTTTTTTATTGTAGCCATGGGAATCCTGAAACAAATGTAAACATTTAATTAGTTCCTATAAAGTAAATCCCTGTAAAGTATCCAGACTGTGGATGATTAATTTAGATGAAGGACTTTCAATATATTCATCAGGAAAAAGCATCGAAAATTTGCAATAATTCAAATCTGTGATCATAAAACTTCCTAAAATGCGCTGTCAAAAACAAATTCCGTGGTAAAAAACGGAATTTTTTGTAGAAGGTCTGACCTGATTTTCATTTATCCATTTGAATCCCTTAAGAAGCGGTACGTGACCACCAGTTGACATTGACGAATTTATTTAAACCTGTCTCCCAGTGCGCTTCTATCCTTCTGGCTTTTCCTTTCTAACGGCCTAAGCATTTGTCAAAATTTATCATCTGCATCGCTTCGCTGAAAGGTATTAGGCCGGGCTTTAATTAAGCGCTGCAATTAAGGTATAGACAACTAAAGTTGAGTAATTTCAGCTGCCTTTCCCTAAAACGGAGTTATTAGTAAACGCAGGGGTTTCTATTAATTAACATGTAACGCTAGGATTATTAGCACCGTTAGCTATTATACCTTTTAGTTACAATATTGCTTCTAAAATTATGATTTACCTTTGAAGCTTAGTGCAGAAAGGCAACAAATTTACATTTAAAATATAAGAGGTATGCTTCCAGTTCAGCGGATCGCAAGCAGTATATTTGAGGGAGCATTCCATGGTCAATTGATGGAAATTTGAAGTTCAACCGGCTTTCATTGGTTTCGGTTAGATCGGAATCGTCCTGACAGATGTCAGATCCGACCAGGACGATACAAAATCACATTACAGAAAAAGCAAAATCCAATTTCCATCTCAACCGAATCATCAGGAAATATTATCTGTTCCGTTACCTTGACGTATTTCCATCGCGTCGGCTCCTGGGTAGAACGAGGACGGAGTCCTGCGATTTTGTGCAGTCCGCAATAAAATTTGAAATCAGGGATAACCCTTACACAATTAATGATGCAGCTGTGGCTAACAGAATAACCTGACGCAGAATTCGATCTATCTTCCGGAGAGCACTAAAATAGGTTGGTCGAGCCGCAGTGATATATCCCCAGATCCGCATCTGTGTCCAAATTCATTTAAATTTTCGGCCATAATGGAGCCTAATTTGGTTATAAAGTAATAATCTAAATGCACGAATCGGAGCCGCTACCTGACGGCCCGGATGGTATAATATCTGTAACGGAAATTAATTTAGGATTATAAAATTCTATTTCAGATTCCAGATATAAGAAAATTTTCTTCCTGTACTATGTAATAATTGTAATTCATCCTTCCCATCAAAGATATTTACCCGATAAGTTATTGTCATATTGTAATACCGAGATATAATTAAATCTACAGTATAACTGGAAGTTGCGAATTTAATAACACGCATGTTAATTAATTTATGATTGACTCAAAATGAATAAAATTTCAGCAGAACAACATGAACGGCAGATATATTCTTCTAAGAATTTTTGCTAAATTTGCTTAGTTTATTATGAAATGATACTGAAAAATAGATGCAACACTTACTTTCATTTTTCTAATCTTTCTTCCCTAATGAGTGTCGAATGTCGACTCCACCCATTTCCTCCAGCCGTTCCTGTGCTTTGCGGTAATTTTCATTACCTCCATTGCTTTGCCTCTCTCCTTCCTTAATCCTTCTACTGTGTTTAACCACCCTTTCTTCGGGTCTAGGACAATTTGCCGTCACCGATTGGACGTCATCGATTTGACGTCGCCGATTCTCCGTAGGTACAATTCGCCGCCGAAAAGTTCGTGTTCAGAACTGTAATCGTAAAAAGATTCACTGTCAGAACATTCGCCATCGACGTTTTACATATTATTACTAATACGCTCGCTAAGGTTGATCTTATTACAATGTGCCAACTGTAATTACGTTGTTCTAAAATAGAAAAATTCTACTTAGTCTAACAGAATGAGTTTCCAAAATTCTTCGAGCAACAAACTGGATGGTGTAATACTAATTAGAATGAGTTTTAAACGGATTAAAACTCGATACAGGGATAAACTGCGGGAAACTAAAAATCATCAGAGGTAGAATTACAGATGTTTCTTATTATTTAAGCATTTTAGAAATACAGCCTTTTGCGACGGTAAATCGGTCCTACGCGACGACGAATCGGGTAGACGGTGAATTTGATCTCCGGCCAATTGACCATCCCCCTTTTCTTCGGTCGTTCAATGTATCTTCTTCCAATTTTTATTGCTTGTATTACCATAATTCTCAATCTTTCATCATTCATTCTAAGTATAAGTCCGAAACATTTTACGGTTTTTTGTTGTAGTTCTTCTGCTACCTGGTTGATTGACAACTAGATTGGACAGTATCCAATCTAGTTTAATCTTGGCATCTAAAATAGTCGGACATGTGTCTGGCTTCACTAGTTTCATAATTTTCTTCTTGAATTTATCTTCATTTTTCTCAATTAAGTTGGTGTATTTGTCTGTCTTCTTGTGCATATCAGCTATCAACATTATGTTATCAGGATATCCCCATATATTTAGGCATTTTTAGCGTTGTTTAATAACCCGACTATTACTATGATCAACAGCAGCAAATACACATTTTACGTTTCGAATATCCTTGATCGATCTCCATTTATTGATACTGCGTCGTAGATATTTCGATATATGCGGATGGGGCCATAATTATACCTATATAACAGCAATGAGATAACATGAATAACAAAATAGAATGCTTGAGTAAGAAAGAGATGGCCATAAGAAAAACATATTTTAGTAGGCATGTTTAGTTGACAAATGTCATAATTAAATTAGCGTCAAGCCTTCTCGAATATTTGCTACTATGTTTATCTCTTTCTTACTCAAGCAATACGTGTTATATTCTTGTTCATGTTATCTCATTATTGTTATATACGGATTGGGCCATAATTATATACCGGGTGTCTTAAAATGAATTACATCTAGTATGCTTTGAATTTCCCATAATGCAATCTAAAATTTTACTTGAAATTGGCAAGACTGTAAGTCTATGTCAAATTCAAGGTTAGTAGGTTAGGTTTTGCGTCACGTTTGACACAGACTGGCGCAAAACCTAACCTACTTACCTCGAATTTGACATAGACTTACAGTCTTGCCAATTTCAAGTAAAATTTTAGATTGCATTATGGGAAATTCAAAGCATACTAGATGTAATTCATTTTAAGACACCCGGTATAACAGCAATGAGATAACATGAACAACAAAATAAACTGCTTGAGTAAGAAAGAGATGACCATATGAAAAAGAAATATTTTAGTAGGCATGTGTGGTTGACATATGTCATAATTAAATGTGCGTCAGGCCTACTTGAATATTTGCTAATATGTTTATCTCTTTCTTACTCAAGCAATACGTGTTATTTTCTTGTTCATGTTATCTTATTGCTGTTATATATAATAAAATTGTGGCCCCATCGGTACTTTACATTACTCGTATGAATTTTAATGAGATTTTCACTTCTTTTAAAGAGTTCCACTGTATTTGTCCATCTCTGCCTACACAAGATGCCCTTAGATTTCTGAAAGTTAATTTTTGTTGTTTACATGTATCCATTGTCCGTTGTATTGGATTGCTTAGTATGCTGATAATATCACTTTTGGGATCGGAAACCTGCTTGGTCATCTTCAATTTTTTTCAACTTTAATTTTGACTCTTCTATAGCTTTTAAAACATACTGTAGATAAAGATATTTGTCTATGAGGATATTTTGCCACTCTTTTAATATATGTTCTTTCTCCCACGCTTTTTAGCTGGCTCGCTTCTTCATTTCTGCTTCAATGTTATTTTAGCCACACTCTTTTCCTGTTTTTAAGCTCTTTGCTGTTTCCTGCACCTTTTCACTATTATAATTTGATTAATTTATTATTGGGATAGAGAGTTAATGTAACCATTAAATGCACAAAAGCTTCCATAACATAAGAACGAAGCAAAATAAAAGAATCGACTCATGGTTAAAATAACAAGCACATAAGAATAGTCTGTTAAGAATTAAACAGCAATGAGATGGCCTTATTTTACAATTTTTTGATCTCGAAACAGAAGACAATTACGCCAGTGTTCCACCTGTCTATACTTCATCGGCTGTTAATATGTTTTGTATCAAACTCGAACGAATAACAACGATGTTAATAATCGAATCTTAAGATTGTCACAAAAAAGATCCAACCTGCGTCAAACAGCTAATCTTTTGCGCTACCACACTTAACATGTGGGCCGACCTACCTCTATTTGTGGATTTTGACGCAGCTGTACACCCTGAAAGTAGCTTGAAAACACAATATGAGCGCCAGGAATCAAAGTGATTCCCAAAAGATTAACCCAACAACAGTTAAATGGGGTTTATTAAATGTGTAAATGTGTTAATCATTAAAATAGTGTAGGTAAATGGTCTGTAAAATTTCTTAAATTACAGTATGATCTACCAAAGTTTCACGAAAGGTTTCCACACGCATAACTCGAAGGAACCCCTTTGTGGGTCTTTAATAAATTAAACTTGTCTATTTAATCGAGAGATGTGCACATCGCTGTCAATTAAAGAAACCTTAATTCCCGGTGACCGATAGTCTAAAGCGTGAGTGCGCCTTTTACAATAAATTTGAAATTACAAATTCTGTTATTATAATTAGGAAATTATTGAAACGCTAATATTAGGCGAGATTTTATGAATACATTAATAATGCCCGTAACGCGTCATATACTGGCGTCGCAATTAAATTAAATCCACCACACTAACCTCCTGTAATCAGCAAACTCTTGGAAGGTAGCGCCGGCCATGAGTTGCCATACATGGGATTTTCCAAAATCGACAGGATACCTGCACGTGGTGGTATCAATTTAACTGCTGGATTCTGAACGTGAAAAGAGGCTTGCATTTATCGCCCGCCGCCGGAGCAAAGGAAAATTGTGGCGAAATATTCTCTTGTAAAATAATTATTGGGACAAAACGGCGGTCACCAATAACTGCAATAAAAGAGCTGAAAACGGCCAATTAATATGGGAATAACAAAATTTGATGGTCTATCATACCTGATTTATTTTCAGCTCTCGAAACAAAATGCTTAATTAAGCACAAGGTGGGTCTCTCGTAAATTAGCGAACAGCTAAGCCGAGTCGCCGAAGAAGAATGCGCTCAAGCCACAAGAAAACACCAGCGCTGCGCTCCAAAGAAAGCGAGCGGGAACTGATACAAGTACAAAATGAACGGAACTGGGAAATGGAACAATTCGAAATGCAAACTGATCACAATGCAAATAAAAATATACAGGTTAGGCCTGAAATAATTTGGTAAATTGAGAAAACAATTAAGCAGAGCGAAAAATGGTTTCAAGATACTTAATACGACCTAAGCCGCTTTCAGCAGGCAACAGAACAAAACGTATTCTGCGGCGTGGCCTTCCCATTCCCCGGATTTTTTTCGTCGGATTTCGGCTCGTCGGAACTCGTTTCGCCGGATAATTATTTCACCGGAAACCTATTCGCCGGATTCCGTTTCGCCGGATTGTAGATAACGAAATTCGGCAAAGTACTATGTCTCGTTATAGCCTCTTTAGGTTAGTTGCAGTCTTTGATAATTATTTAACTACCACAGCCGGTGTTGTCCCCACGATCAGCATAGTGTCCTCGATCTTGATATCCGGCGAAATGCATTCCGGTCAAAAAACTTCCGGCGAATCGAATTCCAGCGTGACGGATTCCGGCGAATCAAATTCCGGCGAAAAGAATCCGGCGAATGGAAACGGAGGCTTGCGTGGTGTTTGAGCTGTCGCCGTAGTCGCATGCGTTGTCAGCGATATTGCCGATCCGCATCAAGTAGGAGCGGAAGCATGCGTGACCGGTCACGATCTGAAGCGTGTACTGTTCCAGCCACTCGGTAAATTGTTTGTGCCCTCAACATTCGGGATGAATTCCTCGATCAATCACCTGCACCCAGTGGAATCGAACACAGCCGCTTAGCGGTAAGACCGCCTATCGCACTTTTGCTTCGAGCTTCGTGGGTTTGCGCATATCACCTAATGTTACAGAGTGTTCAATATTGGGTGTAACTTGTATTTAGGTTGGTTAAGCTGGTTGGTTGGTATACCTGATAGAAATGGCAGTGGTGTAACATAAAAAGAAATAATTTATTATTAAAGGGTCTGATTTACTGAAATGAAACAAACACTTAACACAAGGAAATGAAAAATTTACAGCGAAATGCGAAACATAATAACTCCATGAACGGCACTGGGCAAGTCGGAAGGATGACAGAAGTGACATGCAAAACTTAAAAGCAATAAAATTCCCAAATTTCATTTAGATGTTTCCGCCAAAGTTACAGTAGATATCGAGCGCAGTATATAAGCGCAGACCTGCTGTTCGAGAAAGGTCTTACTAGTAAGGAATATTTTGGAATTACCATGAAAAAAATTACAATCAATAACGTAAGCCATTATGCTAGTACTTTGTCCTAAAGCGAGCAGAAAAGTTATATAGTTGACGTTGATACAACACGATACCTAACGCAAAGCCACACACTGCTTGTGTAAAGCAGATTTTATTTTTTAATCATTCTTATATATTATAAGTAATTGCCTCTTATGCCTACCTGCGTTTATCACATCTCCATCGCCACGGATCGGGCATATTCCGTCTGCAATTGACAACACTTTTAAAACTAACAAAAATAATTAATTAGAATAAAGCTACCTATATGGTGTTCTCATTACAGAATCGGTTACGCTAAACTTTAGAAAAAGTATTGTTATACATTTTTTTTAATTGGTACATTAGTATACCTGGCTAAACATGTTTTAGTATTGTTGCAAAGAAAATGAACATATAAATTGCTACTAGGTATTCATCTCGTAATAAGGCTATACTTGGATAGTAATTAGCATTAATGGTAAAGTATTTCAAAAATATTAAAATATCAGTTATTTTGAAACTTCTAGGACGAGATTGGGTACTGCTTAGCTTCAGCTCGATGGAAGAACAACTTCCCTTTACAGTGATCTGATAATTAGCCAAAAATTTTTATTTTAAGTTTTTAAGAATATTTGTTACTATTTTTCAAAAATTACAAATTCTACAGAAACCGTACAAAATAGAGCGTTAGTTGAAGAGAAATATTTTCTCTAAAATTTTAAGCTGAATTCAAAAATGTAGTAATATACCGGATGTTATATTTAAAATAGGAGTTAATAAAAAAAAGGAAAAACAAAAGAATCCCATTTGAGAAGTATTCAACTTGAAAATCACTTATCTCACATCAATACATATTAAAAATGTAATAAAAATCTAAAGTTTGAAAAAATCGAAAAAAACTGAAAAATCACAAGAGTAAACACCATACTTCCGGTTATGCGATTTTCTTAAAAAGCCTTCTGTCGCATCTAGATAGTACACTAACTTATATATGAAGTTTCAACGCCATCTCTTTTCGTTTTTGGGATATTCTGTTCATAAGCACACAGACACACAGACAGAGCAATGAACAAAACATGTTTTTTTGGGTTCAGGGGACTCTAAAACGTGAAGATTTGTTGAAAACTCAATTTAGAATTTTTGGGATGAATCCAATACTTCCCTTATTGTAAAAGGAAGTAAAGAACTACAAATTTAATTAATTAGAAAACCGGCATTGATAAACTAAATAGCACTTATTTTAACTTTATTTAAGGGTTCGTTTTTATTTTTAATTTTATCCAAACTAATAAAAATTTCAAATATAGAAAATTTTACTAACGGTAATTTGCACAATGAAAATTTGTATGTTTGTCAGTTTCGTGTGCGTCGCGGATCTAAAATTATTTCAAGTTCATAACCTGCCTTCAATATCAATTTAAAATTGATCACAACCACATAACTTAATTGCAACGCCACTTTTTTGTTTTTACTTCCCTCGTCTAAGAGACGACGGAATTATTGTAATATCGAAAAAATCACCTTCCGAGATTTGTACATAGCTTAAGATTTACCCTTGAGAAAAATGGGATCCAGCAGATGCAGGGTAATTCTTTTTTAAAAAAGAAGGCAAAAATCAGCAGTTCAATGTAATTTAGTCATTGCGCAGGTGCGATCGACGGGTTGCGCTGCCCGCGGCCTGCTTGTTTCTCTTTGCAATGCCTTCCGTAGGCGCTGAAATCGAATCCCGTTCTGCAATACTTTTTTAATTCATTGCAAATTGATTTAATTTACATTACCAAGTATTTCCTTTTATTGTTTCAGTATTATTAAGAACGTTAAGATATTTTTACCCCTAGTTGTCTTTGCTTTTTCAAAATATTTATTGTTACAACTTCCACTTGGAGGGAAGTTCTGAGTAAAGCCGTTTACAGATTCTTTGTAAATGTAATAATTGTTTAAATAAAAATCCTAATCTCTGAAATTGGTAATTCACATGTTGTGAAAATTTCTATCTGGTCCACTATCTCCTTTTGAAATATTTTGTATTTTGAATAACCACTTATTTATAGTCTTAGTAGTTATTTTTGAAGAAGCCATAAATGCGACGACACGTCAAAAAAGAAGAAAACAACATTTGAATCATTTTCAGCATTTAAACAAACTTGGCTGTAACTTCTTCACGGGGAAAATCCAAAGTGTTTTTTTTTTCTTCCCAAATTAGAATTTCAGCCATACTTTCACCAATCAAGAAATTTTTGATTTTACTAGACTTATTTAGCTCAAAGTCAATAATACAGGCGATAACATCCACCTTTAATTAATGAGATAAATAAATCAGATTTTTACCTATAATTTGTGAAGATGTATTTTGCTGAGATTGTTTTTAAACCTTTTTTGATAAGTTTAGGTAATGTGAATGTTTACGGTATAGTTTATTTAGCAAGAGGTGCAGAGTATGTTTGTGTAAGCATTCTAATTAGAGTATATGTTGACTTTACGGCGTAATTAATGCTGTATCTCACATGGTCATTGCCTAACATGTTACTTTTATATCAAATATATACAGGGTGATTCACGAATAGTGTCTGATTTAACACCATTATTCCTGCAACAAAAATTACTCTCGCATAGAATACTTCGCTGTTTTTCAATTTGAATACAATTTTGCTGTAATGATTTCAGAAAAATTAAAAAAGTGTCAATCAAACGTGTCAATCAAATTGTGTTGGAGAAAAAACTGTGCTAAATCAGACACTATTCGCGAATCACCCTGTATTTAGCTTTCTATATCATAACAATGTATTTAGGAAAAATCGTATCTGTACGCTTTTGAAACATCTAGAGCATTTAGATTTTCAACGACGATAAACGCTTTGGCCATTGTAGTAGTCTTAAAATCTGGTGTGATACACTCACACAACTTCCTTTTGCAGTGATTTTATAATTCGAAAACATTTGACTTTCTATTTTTCAGCATTTGCCAACATTTTTCAAAAATTACAAAATCTACAAAAACTGTACAAAATAGAGCTTTAGTTCAACAGACTTTTAATCTGTATTCAAAAATGTAATAATATACCGGGTGTTCTATTTTAACAGGAGTTAATAAAAAAATAGAAAACAAAACAAAAGAACCCATTTTAGAAATATTCAACTGGAACATCACCTATCTCACATCAATACACATTAAAAATGTAATAAAAATGTAAAGTTTGAAAAAAAATAGTTAGAGCCGTTTTTGAAAAAATCGAAACAAAACTGAAAAATCACAAGAGTAAACACCTATTTCCGGTTATGCGATTTTCTTCAAAAGCTTGCTGTCGCATCTACATAGTACACAAAACTTATATAAGCAGTTTCAACGCCATACCTCGTTTCGTTTTCGAGATATTCTGTTCACAGACACACATACAGACAGACACACAGACCAATGAACAAAAACATGTTTTTGGGTTCAGGGAACTCTAAAACGTGAAGATCTGTTGAAAACTCACTGTCGAATTTTTGGGGTGAATCCAATACTTTTTTTATCGTAAAAGGAAGTAAAAATCAAGAATGAGTGATGTTCTCAACATTATGATTCACGCTATTACACACTGGTTGTCAGTTATCACTAACGAACATCTCTAAGCTGTTGAAACTTCTAACGCATCTAAATTTTTATCTATAATTGGTAAATGCTTTGGCTTTGGCCGTTGCAGTATTATTAGCAGATGATTTTCTATGAGAGTTACATAAATATTGTGTATATGAAAGTTGTAAGCAGGAATGTGGTGCAGATTATTAAATAGTTTTGATTATACAGTGAGTCTCAAAAAAGTGTGGAAAATCAAACTTACTTTTTTATGGAATGTCCTATATTTAAGTAGTTTAAAAGTTTTGAATTAACCCTACTAATCATTTTGATATAAAGTTGTATGGGTCTAACGTCAACCGTTTTGGAGATATTCTCGATTTTACGTAAAAAAATGCTGAACTTCAACTGCAACAGAAAACAATTAAATGAAGAAAAATGTTACCAAAAAGTATCTTTTTCGTCAATTGCCTTTATAGTCGCAAATTGTGGGTGCTCAACAATGATTCGATTAAAGAAAAATTCCTCTTATTTTAAAATACCGGTTTTAATTCAATCATTCATGCTGAACGACAAAGTGCTGCAAATTGCTTTTTTCTGTCGAATTAATATATAAATAGGTGGAGCAAGAAATTTTTCATGTTTCCTGTTTCTTCTTTCTAAGGATTTTTGCTTACTAATTCGCACAACGAAGTACTTTAATGAAATAAATATTTTATACTAGTCGAGTATTTCAACCTCCATGTAAATGTGCTCCACATTTTACATTCACCAACACTGCATATTTCACGCTCACCCCGCATCTCAGAGTAGTAATTTGCAGCAACGAAAAAAGTAGATTTTAAAAGTAGAGACCCAGCGTCATGAACACACGCGAAGAGAGAAAATCCTCTTTCCAAGTTTATAAATGTACTGTCATGCGTGGCCATTAGCAGCATTTTGTTGGTGACTTCCAGAAGCAATTTGTCCGGAATTTTCGAAACAAAGCAAGCGTGAAACGCTAGCACTGTACAATTACAAAACTGTCGTTTTTTGTATTGCAACAGCCGGAAAGTGTCAACTGATTGGAAAATAACTTTTAATGTTGGATATAGCGTATATGCGGTATTTATTAAAACAGTTTAGGATAGGATTACAGCAATAAAGGTTGTAAAATCTTACAAATTTATATGAGAATTTATATTGATTCTATCTTAAAATAAAAACGGACTTACCTTTGCTAAAGAATACTTCAATTAATGAAGGCATTATATTTCACAAGAAACGTATATGATTTTGACGTCTCTTATCATTTAAACAAATATTGACATTTAACTTGTGTCAAGCTGAAATTACTTATAACCTGTTGAAGCAGGGCTCCATAGCTCAGTGGTAAGCATTCTAGCTACTAATCTAAGGGTCGAGAGTTCGATCCCCGATTCCGGTGAGGTTTTTAAAAAAATTAAAAATGCGGATGAAAGTCTCTACAGAATGCCATCATTCGGAAGTGATGTAAAGCCGTGGGTCCCATGTTAGTTACTACGATGTGTAGCATGTAAAAGATCCCTTGCTAAGGTTGGAACTCCTTAGTCTCGGCAAAATTCTAAGTAGTACTAAGGTACCTGGTACTCTGCATGCCTAGACCTTGTCTACGGGGTTGGCAAAAAGGGCCTATGAAGGCCTACTTGCTAGACATAAGTCTCCCCGAAAATACTACTACTAACCAAGTACCTGGTTTAACGTTGAATTTATACCATAAATTCATCAACTAAATAAAACGATACTAAATTTAATTACACTGTATTTTAAAGTTGCACCAAATCATAATGGTTAGATAACCCACCAGGGATGGGCACGTGACGTGAAAACAATGGGGTCACGCCTGGTCACGGCGGCTCACGTCGTGAACGTGAGTAATATTTGAAAATCGGGACGTGAACGTGAATGAAAATTTCCAAAGCGTGATTCACGGTTTACGTTAATTTCACGTTAAATATTTAATAACCAATAAAAGACTGCAGGGTGCTCCCCCGCTGCCCTACATGTGGAAGATCTAGAGCTAGAGCGGGAGGTCAATGGACTTCTGTGTAGCAGCTTGCAGCGACGTAGCTTCGCACTTGTGTTGTGTTGTAGATGTTGTACCTACAGTCAATCGCGTGTATGCGTCTATAAGCGACCAACTAAAACTTACTTTTAGTTCCTCGAACATGAAAGTACGCTTGAACCTAGGAATTAAATGTTGCTTAGCAATATATATAGTTTCTCATACTCGTATCAGTAAGGCAAACGTCAATGCCAATAATAGTTTTTGATATTAAAAGTAATGTGTTTGAGGACGGTTGCAATAAACGTTTTTGCCAGAAATCAGTATTTATCCCTTGTAAGTTATTGTAGTCAATTTTCATGTATTTTTTTTCGTGTCTACTATTCTGATTGCAACATATTACGTAAATTATTTAACGTGCAAAACATATTTTATTTTAGAGTTTTTAGTTCTGTTGCGGGTCCTTTATTGGTTTTAAATTGAAACATTCTGTTCTATCTGAATTTGAATTTTCAAATAAAAGCTGCTGGCCACGTCATGAGTAGTGAACGTGAGTGAACGCGAACGTGAGCGTGCGTGATCGTGAATGTGTAAAGCAAACGTGAAAGGTGCGTGACGTGAGTGAATATTCACTCACGCTCCCATCTCTAAACCCACATTGAAAGTTTAATCATACATTCATTGCCCTTTCGCTGCTTTTTCAGTGGTACCTGATTTTGATACTCGATCTCCCTTGCTGAACACCCATTTGACAATCTGCCTGTTGTAACAGATCCAGAAGCAGTTGTAAAATTTAATATTTCTATTCTTTATAATAAAAAACTAATCCATTGGCAGAAGACACAATCATTCGCGCACTGAAGCTACGTTAAATGATTGTTAATCTATTGCATCAACAATAGAACAATCTAATTCAAGATTATATTTAACCTTGACTTTTATTGCAGAATTATAATAATCTGTTATTATTATTCCAAATTATACAACTGGAAACGTCCACGTTTACCACAGTGTATATAACATTAGAATTATTATTTATTAATTCGCAATTGAAAGAAATGAACCATCAAGGTGTTTTTAAAAAAATCTTTAGCCAATATTAACTTTTATAATATTTATAACTTCTAGTAATCCTGTTACTATCTCAACTACCACCAACCATTCATACAATTGTTCTTGCAATATAATTCTGAACTGACTGTATCTTAAAAATAAAAATAATTAATGCATGCACTTGCAGATTACATTACTAGGTCCTGATTTTAGTTTACAGAAGAAAATCCTGAAATTAAGTCGATGTAATGGTTTTCGGTAGTATTTGATTAGATAGAAAATACATATCATGTCGCTTTTGTTCAGTGTGTACTTATAAGGTCTACACATTACCCTTTTGCTGTGACGTAACAATTTTCTCTCTTTATTTAACTATAAGGAATTGGACGAAACAAAAAATCTGCAGTTTTTAGTCAGGTCCCCTTTAAGTATGGCTTGTTTTATAGTACTGTCAATGTGACATTTGTCCAAAATGACAGTAAACTAACGCGCAATAACAAGCAAGCGAGCAAGGCTAAAATCTTATTTTAAGCATTCGGGACTTCTTTGAAGAGGAGAAACGTCGGATTCCATAGGTCAAGAATGTCTTGGTTTGAATAATGTGCTATTTAGAGCATCCCTTACATTTAAGGTTAGGTATATGTCGAATTCTTTCTAAAGTCTACTACCTGCGATCTAAATGATCTTTTTGAATTTCAATGCAATATAAGACATATAAACCGTTCAATAGTTATTTGCCAAGTAGGTAGACATGGAATTTTGTTTTTATGTTTAATAAAACTAAAACTCCCTAGAAACTCTTTCTGACACTTTGTCAGAAGCAGCTGTTATGTACAGGAGGCTCACGAAAGTGTCTAATTTGACATTTTGAGGTTAAACATGCAATGTTGCCAGTCCTTTCATACTTTGTTTGCCACTAGGCATAATATGTATGGACATCGCCGTCATGGATATCTATCTGTCAAACAAATTGTAGTACTAAAGTAAATATGCCAAAAGTCATTAAAGGTGACACAAAACTACAAATTACAAAGGCTTACAGGCATTATAAAGCTGACAGGCCCGACCTCAGTGAAACTGAAATCTTTGCTCCGCTTAGTGACTTTTGGGATGCAAGTATTTATGCATAAAACTTAATTGTTGCTTTAATTTTCGGCTTTGTACTGTTTTAGATATCTGAAAGAACTATTAGAAATATTATGGGGCGGAACAATTTTGAAATTAAACCTTTTGGCCCACGACCTAAAAATGATACATACTATTTGCAACATACGCACTGAAGAAGTAGTTAACAATGGGAGACAAATTGTGCAAGAACAACCACACGTATCTGTTCGCCATTTAGGACAGCAATTAAATGTTTCATATTCAACATCTCATAGGATATTAAGAAGCAATTTGCATTATTTTTCTTACCGGTTGCAAGTGTATCAGGAACTGCTGCCAAACGATCTTCCGGTTAGATTGGAATTTTGTAACTGGTTTATCAATAATTTAGGAAATAACGATAATGCGTTTGAGAAAACTTTCTTTACTGATGAGGCATACTTCTATTTATCTGGCTATATTAATTCACAAAGTATGAGGATGTGGAGCGCTGAGAATCCCAATTTTTATGTTGAAGAACCGCTTCACTCACAAAAAATCGGGGTTTGGGCTGCAATTAGTAAAAGAAGAGTTATAGGTCCTATATTTTTTTTAAAGTAATTGAGTGCAGTAAAACGATTAAATTTTATTTTAATAGTTCAAATTTTAGGTTTTCTAAATGCACAACCATATCATACTGAAATTTTGTCGCAGTTTTTTGAAGAGTTACGTGACGATGAATTACAAACGGGTTACGTACTTTCAATAAGATGGGACATAAATTTACTTATAGAGTTTTACAAAAACAGAGTTATTAGTCAAAACATGTCTACAGTGTGGCCCCCGAGGTCTTGTAACTTAACTCCCTGTGATTTTCTTCTGTGGCCATATTTAAAAAAAATCCATTCTTCAACTTCCACTGGACAATATTCAGCAGCTTTAACAAAGAAGTACCTAATGGAAAAAATAAAGAAATCAATAATAATGGCGTAATATTAAGATTTGAGAATAGAACGAGTTAAGGAGTTTACTTTCTTAGGAACATTAATCTCTGAAAACTTAAATTACACACAAGGAATTAAATCAAGGTTAATAAAAGCATCGAGATATCCGGGCGCGTTAAATAGTATAATGTCCTTAAGACAAATGTCGCGAAATGCAAAACTACGACTTATAAGACTGTAATTCGACCCACAGCTACGTACGCATGCGAAACATGGACGATGAATGTGGCAGACCAAGATACGATAAGTAGGTGGGAGAGAAAAATGCGGAGAAAAATATTTGGAGGGACTCGGACGGATGATGGTTGGAGAAGACTTACAAACGAAGAGGTACAAAAGAAGTATGGAGAGCCAAATATAGTAGACTTCATTAAAGCTCGAAGGTTAAGATGGTTTGAGCATATATGGAGAATGCCAGATGGAAGAGCTACTAAGATAGTATTGGAAGGCAGAGCGCAAGAAACTAGAAGAAGAAGCGACCAACGAATAGGTGGAAGGAGGCAGTAATGGAAGACATATCAAGGAAAGGAATAGAAGACTGGAGAAATAAAATCATCAATAAGGGACAATGGATACACATTGTTATGCAATGGGCCTAAAGTGGCTTGTAAAAGCTTTACTTATACTGAAAAAATACATAAATTGTAATATTTAAATATTTTTGTATACAATTTAGAATTACAATAAAAAAACGACTTTCATTATACCATTATGCCTACTCAACAAATTATGAAACGTATTCAGAATCAGCAATTTGTCTTTCATGAAATTTATCTTAACCAATACTAAAAGTGGCACAAAATCCAAAACCAAATCTGGCAACCACGTTTTGTACATTAACATACAATTATCATTTTATATAAAATGAGCATAACCTAACTTCTGTTAATGACTGACAGCATATTTACAGGGTGAAATTCATCACCCTAACATGGCCTCCTATCTGGCAAATAACTATTGAACGGTTTATACGTCTTAAACGCTATCTTTTGTTATTTCTGACGTTACAGCAAAAGGGTAATGTGTAGACTTTAATTACAATTAGATTATGGGGAATAAAGAGGCAATTAGATAAAAGCAGATTTATTTAAGTATTTTGTTTTTGCCACCAATAAGCTTATCATCGTCCTAATGACACTTTCAGTACTTGATACTAATACTAAAATAGAATTAATAGTAATGTATTATACAAGACGATAAAGTTTAATTTTATCCACGAGTGAATCGTTTAACGTCGAGACGAAGTGGAGACGTTAATGATTCAAGAGTGGATAGAAATAAGTTTATCGTCGTGTATAATACAATATTTTTTTCTATAGCTAGAACTTTAACAATTTCAAAAGAAAATAAGGACAGTCAATCGCATTTCAAAATGTCAGTAGCTAGATTGGGTTGCTACGATAATACGAATCTGTCATATTTAATTTAAACAAAAGTTAGAAAATTAAATTACTTTATCTATCCTTGATGTTAAAGTGCTACTTTATCTACCCTTGCTGTTAAAGTAAAACTTGACCTTTTGTTTTGAGTTGATAAAAGCACACTTTAACATGTGCTATAGAAAAAATATCGTTTATTGCCTACATAGCACACAATTCGAAAAGTAACATTTTCAGCAGTGCTTGTAATGTAGCATGCTGTGTGGATGCTTAATTAATTCAATATTAATATCCAGATATCTAAAGGATATCATGTAATAACAGTTGGTGAGAGATTACTGGTAGTAGTAGCAATAGGCAACCAGGGGGTTGTTTACTGCAAGTGAAAAAACTTCTTTCATTTTGAATAATCTACGTTTAATAAGTCGCGTTAAAGGGCTAACTTTCCTTTAATTGTGAGAGTAATATTGTATATTGGTACGTGATAGCAAGATAGCCTTCTTCACGATCAAATTTGACCAAAGGTCACAATTATTATTCATATTATAATGTCAAGATTGTTTGAAACCATTTGAAGTGGTAATTGGTACTTAAACCATCAGCAAGTGAAAGTGAGACTAATTGTGGCATGCTGTACTACCGTTTATCAAGGTATTAGGAGGTATGAGAGCTACAACGAGCTATTTTGGGTCTTTAACAACTCAAGGGAGGTGTTTGACGACTACCAATCAGTTAGGAGCTGATAGAAAATACACTCAAAGTACAAGTGTGTCTTCGTGTAGGTTAGTGTATTTTTATTAACAAGTTTGGTACGACAAAATTAGTGGAAAGCATTGTAATTTAGGTTTAGAGCGCAATTTAGAATATTAAGTTTTCTAAATTTGCCTTGATTCGGGTACTCGACGTTTCCGGCCATTATAAGTAGAAATTATATTATTTTGGTCTAGGCATCTGTAATTAATTTTCACCTCAATTTGGAAAAAGTAATTTGATTAAATAATTTGACAACATTTAGTTTTGATTGATTGTAATGTCAAACCAAGCATAATAATACAATCTAACTTAAAAAAAGGTTCTATTAAAAGTACTAAGGAGTGTGATTGACAAAGAAGTCAATACAATAATAATTTTGGAATTCAGTATTCAATTATAAAGAGATTCATTGTTATAACCTTTATTCATTCAGCTGAGAAAGATAGATTCTTATTTGCTCAATAAACTGACTAGCTGAGGTAATTTTAAATAATAGTCAAGTGACATAATTTCAATCATATATTTTCATAAGAGAGATATGTAAGTAATTCAAAAGCAACAAGATAAGTGTTTAATACATTATTCTCGATATTACTTCTGTTAACTAATCAATAGGGTAGATATACAATTTACTAATTGTAATAACCGTTCGAAAAAGGGTTATATAACATGCTGAACATCAACTCTTCCTAAACTAAACAATTATTCATTTAACAAATATTAATATTTACTTGACGCTTTAAAGTTAGCTTTTTAAATTATAGAATTAGAATTAGAACTATCAAAATTACCACACTGGTCTAAATTCAGAAGTGTATTACAAACAGCATGTATGTTTACTAACCAATTTACTTTTAAGCAAATGTGTATTCACGTAAATGAACCAATCACATAACAAATATGTTTTTGAATGTCGGTAAATAATAGACCCATTTGCAAATAAATATTCAAAAGGGGTAAGCGGACTGTGGTAACAATGAAATTTCCGCGAACACCCAGGAGTAAATATTGACGAATTCATTAATTAATTGTAAGCTTGCTACAGCTTTGGCAAAGGAGCACAGCGACCTACTAATTTAAAAGCAAATAGGATCAGCCTTTTGTTCTGAATTGCAAAGTTATATTCAAAAGGGAAGGAACACTCTAATTATTTTGTTATTTCAGCAAATAGGGAATGCCGGAACGTTGCAGTTTGTGCGAAAATTTCAGGGTGGCCTAATAACTTCAGCTTGAGAAGTTTATGCAGATCGCCCTCCCTAAAACCCGTATTTTCAACTAACTGCCCGGCTGCGGATCAACAAGGAATTAAGCAACGGAACTGAAATTTCAGCCTCACTTTTATGGGTTGCTGAAAAGAAACGCATCGGTAGGAATAACTCAAGAAAATTGCTGAGTTTAATTAAGGATGCAAGTAAGAGTTGAAGGGATTCTTAGAATTTTCCACTACCAGAGAATTTAATTAGATTTGGACATCTCCTCAGGGATTTATGGGAATATCTTGTGAAATATCATAATTCACTTTCTCTAGAGTGAAAATGTCGGTACCTACGGAAGAAAATTATTTCCTGCCGATTACATGGTCTTCCTTTCTTTGGGAAATGATTAATTTTAAACAGCACAAATTTAAGCTATTATAAATGCCCAATTTTGTAAAATTAATTTAGATTTTCTGAAAATAAAACAGTTAAATACGTCTTCCATATAGGCATCATAATAGGTGATTCAAAACAGATTGATCAAAGGGAACCAAGGAAGGAAACGATAGACATAAGCTGTGTGTGTACTATTAATACTGTGAGCAATCTTAAATAATACAGCTGTCACTTTATGTCAACTTCATTTGAGAAGTTCCAAATCGCTTTTCAGACAAGCCCTTTTAATGTTATATATTTTATGCCATGCTTTTCACTGATTTTTAAATAGGGCGCATGCTAGAAATGTAGTTGAAAAACTTGGCGGTAACAAAAATCAATTGTAATTGCGTTTACTCTGACAGAGTAGATTCGATATTAAATAGTTCATATGTTCAAAATGCAAGCGACACCTTTCGTAACTGTTGTCTAAGGCAGGGTCGGTAAACTTTTTTTGGAAAGGGTCAGAACGTAAAACTTGTAGGCTCGGCGGGCCAATTAGCAAACTCGAAGACATTTACATGGGCAATTCTACTCATAGAGCAACAACAAAAACATAGGGTAATTGTTCTTATTAAGAAGTGATATTTTTACATAATATTTATATATACTATACAGGCTACCACAAAAAAAAAAACGAATAAAATATTTCCATCTATTAATAAACGTATTATAAAACTGGTTACATTTTGTACTACTGCGATTAATGTAATTGTTTTTTCTGAGATAATATTTCATCATACTGGAGTTCGAAATTACTACATCCTATCATTAAAGTTGTTTGCAAATGGTCATCTGTTAATAATGATCTGTATTGCGATTTTACATACTTCATTTTTGAAAATGTCCTTTCACATTGTTAAGTACTCCCAAATGCAGATATAAATCCCCGAGCATATGATTTTAATTGACCTTATTTATCTTCCGAAATATATTTATAGAATTGGGTTAGATCCATTCCTTTAAACATCGTTTTTAGTATATCATCATTTTGCAGTTCAATCACTTCCAATTGAAGGTCTGACGGAAGCTCCCCAATTGTATAGCCAAATGGATTTTGAAATATGGAAAGGTCTTTTGCAGTTGCATCAAGATCGGAAAAACGCGGTTGTAACTGTAGTTTAAGTTCAGGCAATATATCCGCCGCATTTTTTTTTTTTGGGAATGAGGATTTCGCTAATATTTGAAAATGTTTACAGCATGGAAAATGGTCAAACTTGGTTAATGTGATTTGTGTTTAAAACAATGGCTTTACGATAGAATACATTTCATTTCACATATGAGCACTGTTTTTTCCTGTAATTTTAAGTTAAATTCGTTTGATATCCCGTGATGTCTCCAGCAAATGCTAATTTCCATAGCCATTCATTGTCAGATAATAGTGGTTGTGGGTAGTTTTTCTCATTTAGAAAAAAATCTATTACTTAAATCAGTCCATTTATATATGTCAATGGTTACAGCGCCTAATTTGATTTATTTTAAAATTTTTCACGTAAAAACAGTATTAACCCGTGCCCCGGATTAAAAACTGACGGCGGGCCGGATATGGCCCGCGGGCCGTAGTTTGGCGATTCCTGGACTCTAAAGTAACTCTGGATGATTTTGGTGCTGTAGTTTTGTATGCCTAATAAATCACAAATACAGAAAAGATTTAAGTAATTGTCAAATGTATCACTTTACTATTCAAAATAACTAAGCAGTTGCAATTATTATATGCAACAACTTCAGCCTCGTTTGGTTATTATGTAATTCTTTGTAAATGTGTTAAAGGAAAAACATCTCTCAATATAACAAGCTTTTAGAAAAGTGATAACAATATTAATGAAAAAGATAAAATAGTTGAATGGCAGTTCTACATTTCAAATTCAAGTATTATTGATAATGATCAGATGATATAATATCTGCAATAATATGCCGACTACCTAGAAATTTGAAAATTTGCGAAAATGACCACGATTCAAACCAGGTAAACCAACAAATAATGTTGCAACTTCATATCGACCAATAAGTTTAATGTATAGCATGTTATAAATATTCGGACTATTGTTGAAGAGGATTGTAACGAGAGTTGCATTAGATGAAATAATATCATCGCCCCAATTTTGTTTTCGGGAACATCACTCGACGATCCAGCAGAGTCACAGCATTATGAATGAAATATTCAAAAGTCACAAAAAAGTACGATAACATTGCTGCTTTGCTAAATATAGAACAGGCCTGACTGGATCTGGCATCCCCTCTATTATTGTCCGATATTTTTAAACCCATTCGACAACGATACATCGACTAACCACCCCAATAAGTTAGGAGTGCCCCAATTCAGGGTATTATCTCTCATATTTGCTTTTTTACTTCCCTCGTCTGAAAGACGAAGAAAGTATTGTAATCGCGAAAAAATCACCTTCCGAATTTATTGAGATCTTTACGTTTCAGGGTCTCTAGATGACGAAAAATAGGTTTTCTCAATTCCGTCTATCCGTCTGTCTGTCCGTTGGCGGTATAACTCAAAAACTATTTGTTGGAGGATGACGATATTTTGCATACAGATTATATATTTACCTGGAATAAAACCTTCAAAATTTCAGACAAATATCTAGAGGGTAAGCATCTTAAAAAAATTAAGTCTTGTTTACATTTGAGTTAACTTTAAATTAAATGAAAGTAATAATTTTCACATAAGTCAGCCTTTACATTTGCTAAAAATAGGACTCAACAGATACAGGATATTGTCAAAAAAGAGTCAAAACGTTTCAACAATAAGACCATTCTATTCAATAGAGGCGCGCGCCGTACTCGTTTCAATAAGTCTGGATGGCGCAGTACGACAAGTCGATGCGGTTATAATCGCTACGTAGATGCGACGGAGTTCAAACCCCAGCGGACTACATTTTTTTTTAAATTTTCAAATTGATCTAATTCGCATGAGGGAAGTTTCGTGTAAACCCTATTACATATTTTACTTCCCTCGTCTAAAAGACGAAGAAAGTAATGTAATCGCGAAAAAATCACCTTCCGAGATTTCTTCAGATCTTCACGTTTCAGAGTGCCTAGATGACGAAAAACAGATTTTCTCAATTCCGCCTGTCTGTCTGTCCGTCTGTCTGTCTGTTGGCGGTATAACTCAAAAACAATTTTTTTGCAAGATGACGATATTTTGCATGCAGATTATATGTCTAAATAGCATGAAACCGAGAAAATTTCGGACAAATATATACAGGGTGAGCACCTTAAAAAAAAGTTTTGTTTATTTTTGCGTTAAGTAGGAAATAGATTAAAGTAGTAATTTGCACATAGGTCAGGCTTTACACTTGGCGAAAATAGAACCCCACAAATACAAGATAAGGTCGCAGAAAATTTTAAACGTTTCAACAATAACACCGTTCTCTTAAATACAGCCAGGCGTCGCACACATATCAGCGAGTCTGCATAGCGCAGTTAAATCTATCGATGAGGTTACGAGTGTATCCACAGATGATGTCGATCGAATCTCACCCCGGTAATTTTTAAAATTTGATAATTAATTTAATTTGCGTAAGAAAGTGTTAAGATATTGTTAGCTCTATTTCCCTTTAATTTTTAAAATTATTTAGAGACTTGTGTGGGACGTTCAGAGTAAAACAATTTTAAGAAACGTCCCTTTCATGGCGATTCTTCGAGTGTCACAACTTCCACTGCTTTTATTTACAAAAGGTAAAAGTAATAATTTGCATAGGTATAGCTCAGCTTTTATCATTGGCAAAATGAGACCTAACTGATGCAGATTAAAAATCAGAAATGGGACAGAATCAAGTAGTATCTTTATAATGCAGGAGAAACTCGTTCAATTTGAATGCGGCCGTGGCGTAGGTAGTCTACCCGCAAACCAGAGAAGCTCCCTCAAATATTAATTAGCTTGTGAGCGGCGGAATTCCAACCGCAGCGGACTACATTTTTACTTCCCTCCTCTGAAAGCCGAAGGAAGTATTGCAGTCACGAAAAAACAACTTCCGAGATTTTTTCAGATCTTCACGTTTCAAGGTCCCTAGATAATGAAAAAGAGGTTTTTTCAATTCCGTCAGTCTGTCCGTCTCTCTTGCTGTGTGTCTGTCTGTCTGTCTGTCTGTCTGTATGTCCATCTGTCTGTCTGTCTGCCTGTCTGTCGGCAGTATAGCTCAAAAACTATTTGTCTGATATTTTGCATACATATTATATATCTACCTCGCATGAAACCGGTACAATTTCATACAAATATATACAGGGTAAGCACCTTAAAAAAATTAAAAACAATTTATTTTTGGGTTAATTTTGAAATAAAAGGAAGTAATAACTTTCACATAGGTAAGGTTTTACATTTGCCGAAAATAATACTCAACCGATAAAGAATAATGTCACAAAAAAGTAAAAATGTTTCAACCATAAATAACACCGTGCTCTTCAAGACAGGCGCGCGCCGGACTTATCTGGAAGAGACTTCGTAGCACAGATAGAATTTCGCTGTAGTTATATCCGCTGCGGAGATTCGGTTAGGATCGAGCATTCTGCAGAGCTACAGATGCGGTGGGTTCAAACCTCAGCGGGATACATTTTTTTAAATTTAAAAATGTATGTAATTTATTAGAAACGTGAAGATATTTGTACTCCTAACTTAATTTGATTTTTAAAATTACTTAGGGCCGGTTGCAGAAAGCAATGTTAAGTCTGGTGTTAGCTAACGTCGCGTCAAAGTGAACAAAATCGCATCAAATTTTGTTTACTAATGTATTAGTTACCATAAGCATTTGAGATTTGATGCGATTTTGTTGACTTTGACGCGATGTTAGCTAACACCAGACTTAACATTGCTTTCTGCAACCGGCCCTTAGTGTCACAATGTTGACGAGGGCAGTTCTGGGTAAAGACTTGTACAGATTTTTTTAATTTGCAAATTAATCTAATTCGTGCGAGGAAAGTTCGGTGTGAACCCTTTTACATATTTTTTCTGCTGATGTCCTAACTACAAACAATACAACCGCTGTAATTGTTGTAAATGCAGATACTCCAGCAGTTTTTGAAAGTCGACAACTGTAAGCCAAGCAAAATCAGTTCAATAAATGGAGCTCAGCTACCAGTAAGAAGTTAGATAACATACTTAGAAACCACTCTAGATATTAAACTAACATGCAAACTCAATGGATTTCCCAAGAAAAAAACTAAAGTCAACCTTATGCTGAAGAAAATAAGTTGGTTTCTTGGAGAAAAATCTAAACTCAGTCCACACAATGAGTTCCTTTAAAACAAGTGCACAATAAACCCAATCTGGACGTAAATATGAGGGAGTCCAACTCATTCATTAGCAAAATAGCTATTTCACTAGTATTCGAGCTTATATACGTAATTCATCACATGGTTTCGATCTTATACACACTATAATTATTGAATCTGAAGATTTGCTAGTGAGCTTTGATGTGCGTTCCCTCTTTACTAAAGTCCATATTCAAAATTATCAATACCATATAATTGGTGGTCTCTTTCTTTGTATGTATCTTTGTTCGCTATCTCCTCCGAAGATACGGGACCGTATTGTAGCTTAAAATGTTCCTAATTTTTAGACTTAGATCGTAGGCCGGTTTTATTTTCAAAAAAGTACGAAAAAGTAAAGTAATTTTAAATTATATTTAATTTAATTAAATCGTGTAATTAGCGAAGCGAAGAGTAGCTCGGGTGATTCACTAGTATAGTCATAATTCAACAGTTATCACCAGAGCATGGCAAGATCTCTTCAAGTCTACCTAATTTTATAGAAAATTTCCTCTGTGAATTATCATGTGTGTACTTGCTATACATTGTAAGCGATTTTACTTACGGTTTACTCTGGTCGATGGTAAAAAAGTCAGAAAAACTGTCGTCACAATGTATTCACTTAGACTTGTAAGGATTAACTTAGTTCTCGTATTATACAGTAGTGTCAGAATGGTCTACGATTTTTAGCTGCAATCAACTAGCGAAAGACACGGTTTACCGCGTTTTGGTTTACGACTAATCTTTATGTGAGGGAATACTGGAACGAATTGAAAACTATTTGTAATCGCTTAAAAACGAACCCTAAAAAACATACCTGGAAGCGTATGGGCCTATCAGGGCGGTTTTTTGTGTTCTAATATAATTACACTTCTATGCAAATTGTACCTTCCGTTATCCGTTTTCGCTGGTTCTATATCACTCGTGACAGGAGGAAAGTCGTACAGCTTGCGTACTTTACTTAAATTATTCAAATTTTATGTAACAAATAAAACTTTGTTCATACAGCAGTCATGTTAGTTTCATAACATTTAAAACTAAGTTAAACTTGAAGATAATCGACTAAGTACATTTTTAAAAGAATAAAACTACGGATAGATTAAAAAATACATAATCGTGAGCTTATCCCTTTCATAATTTGTATTTTTAAACATATGAGTGTAATATTTCACAGATTTGCTTTTACCTTCTTGAAAATTATGCAGAGAACCCATGCCGATTCCGGACGACACACCCCAATCCTCCTCAGGAAATAGCTGAGAAAGTTTGCTACACCACGAGACAAATTTTTTGTGTACTGAAATTACCCGGGTATCATCTTTTTTAGAAGAACGATTCGCCAAGTCATTGAGATTTACAAACACTTCAATAATCTCATTTGATACAAATATCTTCCTTCTATGTGGAAAGTCATAATCTCTAAACCCCTCTTCACTCAACCGCGCCGACTGTTGCCTGTAATGTTCCCTTTCTTTTTTTTTCCATCGATATAGAAATTGGATTGGCACGTTGAGTTACTCTATTTTTATATCCCGTACCCTTTCAAAAGAGTTCTGCCTTTGGCGTGGTTATGTTGCCGTGCTCTCCTGTTTCTCCTATGATGTAGACCATTATGAAAGTGGACAAAATGTTCAGTTCTCTTATCTGAACAATGACAGGGTCCAATCCCGGAAGTCGTTCTTTACACAGGCTTGGTTATTAACACAATGAAACACTAACTCATGTGGTTCTAAAATACTCTATTCCCGAACAAAGTTCTATAAAATGGCGTAGGTACTTAGAGTATAAAATTAAAGTTTCTTAAAAATGCATCTGCTGCACGAACACATATTCAGTGATTCGTTTATTTCATCGATGTAACTGAGCTGAAATTGTACAACTCCTGGGTTGTTCGTTATATGCAAGTAGAAATAAAAGATATTAAATAACATTAATATATTTCGTCGATGTGGTGAAACCGATTGTAACACTATAATCTTACCTTAATCATAAGATAACATATATTTTTTGTGTTACTTCAACTTATACATTACATTCACCAAGCGTTTGTCTCCTTGATTCTAGCCCGTAAGTAAATGTCAGCGATTACTGCAACAAGCAGAAAAAAACTTTTCCGACTTCTAATTTTAGTTCCAAGTTTTTGAGCAGCATAATAAACGTTTTAATTCGCAGAGAGCCAATAAAAGCTGGTGAGTTCGTTACTGCGGCGCTTTGGGAATATTTTAATTCTGACAGCAATTCGTGGCAACATTAGGAAAATCTCAGAACTTCCAATCCTCCAAATCCTCATCTATTTTAGAATGTCGAGTTTTGCTCGATTGAGCCATTGTGGTTATATATTTCCGTTTTCGTTCTGAAATAGACAGAACAATCTATTCTACTCTTTATGCATCGAGCACGTACCAAAAGCAACACTGAAAAGATCACCGACAAAGCTTTTATTTCCGACAGGTACACCGAGAATCGCAATACAGTGTACTCCAGGGTACAATTGTTTTGATTACATTCCCTTACGAATGCGGTGGTCCCCGCATGGATTTAAAATTCTAACCAGGCATTACGGATTTAGTATAAAGTTAGCGTATCGCTTATACATGAATTTTTCTTTAAATTAGAAATAAAATTCCGGCGGCGTACATTCGCTTCTTGCGGGAGAAATTTCGCCGGCAATAAAGGAATGTTTATTTATAAAAGGATACCCTTCCTGCTGGCAGTCTTGGTATTGTGTTTTTTCTTACTTTGTGAGTCAGCTACCTGTTCGACGGATATTTTCTGCTAAATTCCAAACCTGATTTAATTTAAATATTTGTTTCCAACGTAGCTTCTTGAAAAAAGATAAACTGCATGAATATCTTGTAAAATATCTAATAACCCAACCGTTTAGAGTCAATATTTGACTGAATAACTTAAAACAAAATTTAAAATAGCATGACCGTTAGTCGGACTAAATTAAGGGTAAATACGACAACAAACACTGATTTAAAGTCTATTTACAATTAATTATGATTCTAAAACTGCAGACAAAAGCTTAGCTATTTATAGTTACTGGAAATATTACATAAACTGGAAGCTTTGTAAAACATAACTACCAACTGCAAATATCGTAAATTTCCACGAATAAAGAGCGGATAGAGGAACGTTCAGAAATTATGGTTTGCATGTATTACACAAAATACCAAGATACTTCGAGTATATCTCAGGGTTTCATTTACAAGCAAGCCGTATATACAGGGTGTCTCAGAAAGAAATTCACTTTTAGAAACGCTATAACTTCTTTATTTTTAAAATATATACATAGATAATTATAACAATTGAAAAAAGAATCTTTGCAAATTAAGTACGAAAAATACATCGGTTAGATGTTGCCCCAGATGGCATATGCACTCTCCCAAACATACCCTCCTCAAATTCATGAACTCCTAAGATTCAATGATGAAGCGTGGTTCCAGCAGGATGGAGCCACTACATTACTTTAGAAACCGTAAGGGAGCTTTTTCTCAAAGAAGAAACATTAACTATCCCCCAAGAAGTCCTGACTTGACTCCGCTGGATTTTTTTATGGGAGTTATCTTAAGAGCAGGGTCTGTACTGTATAATAATCCACCTGGAGGTGGACCGTATTCGAGAAGAAATCAATGCCGATGGAACTTTGTCAACGCATAATGGCAAACGAAAGGGTGCGTTTGGAAGTGCATTCGCCGTCAGGGGCAACATCTAACGAAGTAATTTCTCATACTTAATTTGCAAAGATTCTTTCTTTAATTGTTATAATTATCTATATAGATAAGTTAGTAATAAAGAAGTTTTTAAAAGTGAATTTCTTTCTGAGACACCCTGTAAAATATATAGTAGAAGTTAGCTTTTAAATGAGCTCTTAATTGAAAAAGAAGTTAAAAAAGAACCTTTTTGTACTATAAACAAATTAGTTAAAGTAATATTTCTGTAAATGCAACCGTAAGCGTACATATCTTACTTCTTGTTGAATATCTAGCATAACTTGCCTACAAACACATATCTGAGCATAATCTTAAACTATAGAAAAATATAGCTACATTTATAAGTCACCAATAACCAAATGTGTCCTTTTAAGTACAGGCAGTATCACTAATGACCAGTTAATAATTATCAAGAAAGAAGTAAAAAATTGGTCAAGCCTACCAAAACTGGAAATGCCAAAATGGATTTTAACTTCTTCCCTGTGTCTTGCACAGTCGGGACGTTAAACTTCTAAAAGCCATCAAGTCCGCCTTGGTATTTTAATAATTAATTTATCTTGTTTGTTTACCTTGCTAGCTCAGTACGCACAAAATCCTTTTAAATACGCCAGTCATGGTTTCGAGCGGTCACTATTTGCCAATAACAAAAAACTGGTCTGCACCTATAGTGTTCTCAGGCTGAAACAAACATCAAACATGCATAAAGAAGGACAATTTTCTTACACAAATCGATTGACCTTAAACCACAAGTAATAACACTAAATATAACAAAATCAAATAGTATTGAAACTTTAAATAAATGGCCATTCCTAAACGCAAATATAAATAAGAATGAACATTGTTCGTGCGATATTGCTTGGGGCTACTCACATTACTTTTGCACATTCATAAAATAATATTAAAATAGTGCCGAAATAGCTGTCCTTATAAGCACAAACGTTAAACTGCCTGACTTTGAACGGCGTGACGCGTGGAATTTCACCACACGCGATGCGGGAGCGGGGGATTACTCTGACTGTTAGTTGGTGCCAAGATGACGGCTGAAGTCACGTATATACGTAGCTGCTTCTCAATTTGTGCACTCACCAGTACAATATAATATCACCGTTTACTGTGCACTCAAACGCTGTTTGCTGCATCCAAACGTATGGAGCGATTTCAATACTGCAAGGCTTTCAGCTGCTTAATTTTAATACACCCCACGCACAATTCTCTGGGAATCTATTAAAGACAAGCGACTCTGGGCGAATCCCGCACACAGCTGCTATTTCCCGCAAACTAGCGGTACTTAAAATATTCCAAAGAGTGGCTAAACGCACACAAATGTAAGCGCAGCATGCACAGGACCGAATCCGCGCATATTTTATTATGGCTTATTGCAGTGTCTAAGCCTATTTAACAATAACAAGCTTGCAATTACAAATTGACTATAACTATAAACATAAAAACGGACTATCCAGGCAAGACAACCAGATTCCTGTTTCAACTGGTTATGATATATTGTACTCCGTACAGGTTTAATGAATTAAATTTAAGCAGAAAATTCTACACAAAATTCCTACATTGCCGCATTTTGCTAAATCTCCACAGTCAGAGATTCTAATTCCTCTTTGTTTAATAGTAAGTCTATTCTAAGAGCGAAAAGAAAATCTACTCTGAGAAAGTTAATAAATCATTACGGTAATAACTATTAAACATGTTGGCAGAATTAATGTTAGAATGTAAAGCGAAGTTGGGAATTATAACAATTGCTGAAACACGAACCCACTTGAGTCATGAAGGTAATTCAGCTCTGTGTTAGTATAATATTAGAAAACAGTTGAGTGGATTTTACAAACGATACTTCAATGTATGCATCATGTATCAACCACAAAGTACGCCTCAGAGTTGCTTTTTAAAAAATCAATAAATTGATTTACACCGAACTATCCTTGCGGGAATTAGATCAATTTGCAAATTTAAAAAATTTGTACCGTTGGGGTTTGAACCCGCCGCATCCGCATAGCGATCATAACCGCATCTGCGTAGCGATCGTAACCTCATCCATAAGTCGAACTGCGCCATCCAGCCTTATTGAAATGAGTGCGGCGCGCGCTCCTATTTAACGGAACGGTCTTATTGTAGAAACGTTTCGACTCTTTTGTGACATTATCCTGTATCTGTTGAGTCCTATTTTCAAGAGTAAAGCCTGACCTTTGAGAAAATTATTACTTCCTTTTATTTCAAAATTAACGAAAAAATAAACAACATTTTATTATTTTAAGGTGCTCGCCCTGTATATATTTGACTGAAATATTCACGGTTTTATGCCAGGTATATATACAATGTGTATGCAAAATATCATCTTCCTCCGTCAAATAATTTTTAAGTTATACCGCCAACCGACAGACAGGCAAACAAACAAGCAGACAGACAGACGGAATTAAGAAAAGCTGCTTTTCGTCATCTAGGGACCCTGAAACGTGAATATCTGAAGAAATCTCGAAAGGTGATTTCTTCGTGATTACAATACTTTCTTCGTCTTTCAGACGAGGGAAGTAAAAAGAGTTTCGTATCTGGGGTGGGTTACACATTGAATTACTGCACTAATTTGGTTATCTCCTGATGAAGCCCCTTATGAAAGTGGGAGAAGCTTTGAGTTCTTCTATTTCAAGAATGACACAATCCAATCCTTTAAGTCGGTCGATACGTGGCTTGATCTCGTTTAATTCTGTTAATCTCGATACTGAACTCTCAATCTTCGACTGAATAGCACTTAATTTTATATATAGTATTTTATTACCATTTTATTACTTCTGATACTTCTTGCAAGGCCTAGAACTGTTTCCATGCCAGATTGATTTTTTCCTTATGACCATATTCAGATAAACAGCTTCTTCGACCGTTTCTAGTTCTTATCTCAAACTGCTGCGTTTTGAAGTCCATTTCTGATTAATTTGGTTTTTCCTTTGTTTATTTTCGGTTTAACTTTTTCATTCTCAGTTATTAAATCTTTGAAACTAGACAGGAAAGGGAAAATCTAGAAGCTTCCTTACACGAGATGTTAGGGTTTTATTTGATAAGTAAAAATTATTGCACAAATTTGTATGAGAAGAGCAGTAAATTTTCCCTAGAACGTAGATAATACGAAATAAATCGTACAAGTACAAGACGTTTTCGATAATTATTGATGGAAGCAATGTGATCCACAAGGATTTTTAATGATTTTTGTATCTACTCCCAATTGAATTAACGATGAACAAATCATTACATTTTAAATAAAAAACAGCACCTGGTCGTACGCTTTCCAAACTGAAGCCCAAACAGACACTAAATTTCAAACTGCCGAAAGCGATGTCAACCAGGGATGTCGAGTCACGCTGGGTTACGGTGGACCCCGTCGTGAACGTGAGTAATATTTGAAAATCGGGCCGTGAAAGTAAGTGATAGTGAGTGAAAATTTCTAAGGTGTGATTCACGTTTCACGTTAATTTCATGTAAAATATTTAATAACAAATAAAAGACTACAGGGTGACCACTCCCCGCTACCCGCTCATGTCGAAGATCTAGAGCTGGAGCGGAAGGTCATTCTACTGCTGTGTGACAGCCTGTAGCAACGGAGCTTCGCACCTGTGTTGTGTTGTGAATGTTGTGTCGACAGCCAATCACGTGTCTTCGTGTATAGGCGTTCAAGTAGAACTTACTTTTAGTTCCTCTGAAGTAAAAGTACTTTTAACATAGGAATTAAAAGTGTTGCCTAGCAACATATTACCTTCTTGTATTCTTATCAGTAAGGGAAACGTCAATTTCAATGACAGCTTTTGATATTAAAAGTGATGTCTTTGAAAACGTTAACAATAATTTTTGAGAGAAATCAGTATTTATCCCTTGTTGTAAGCTATTGTAGTCAATTTTTATTTATTTCTTTTTGCGTCTACTACAAGTTAGGATTCTAATTGCAACATATCACGTAAATTATTTCACGTGCAAAACATATTTTATTTTAGAGTTTTTAATTCTGTTGCTGGTCCTTTATGGGTTTTCAATTTAAACATTCTGTTCTATCTGAATTTGAATTTTCAAGTAGAATCTGCGGGTCACGCCGTGACGTTAGTCAACGTGAGCGTGAGCGTGCGTGAACGGGAGTGTTGAAAGCAAGCGTGACACGTGAATACTCACTCATGTACCCATCTCTAGTGTGTATGTTAAAAATGGAGTTCACACTGGTATAAAGCTGTGTTACTGTTACGTATGCAATGTGATAAATGAGAGCAGTTTTAGTGATTAACCAAAATCTTTATTGCATTTTCATTGTAACTCAGAAAATTACAATAGCAGAAACGCAATAATTGATGCTTCACAATAACATAGCGGTTGATTATTAAAGTATAATTATCAAGAAACGTAAATATTGAAAGGTAAATTAAAATATTAAACAAAATAAATAGAAAATTAAAACACTTAAACACCGAAATGAAATGAAG
This sequence comes from Agriotes lineatus, assembly GCA_940337035.1. Taxonomy (NCBI): domain Eukaryota; kingdom Metazoa; phylum Arthropoda; class Insecta; order Coleoptera; family Elateridae; genus Agriotes; species Agriotes lineatus. Next base: position 50,330 of record CALNHX010006467.1, on the reverse strand, counting down.
ATGCGTATTGTTGGAAAAGCGTATAAAAGATAATTGTATTGCCTAAGTCTACGAGTGTAGTTTGGGACAACAAAAGTAGATTTGGGTTTTAAAGAAATCATAAAAGGTATTTTAATGTGTATGGTAAATACGCATCTAACGACTTTAATTTTCATATTTAGATGCATTAACACTTGCGTTGTACATTACTAAAAACAATTTTTAGGGCTTGTAAATTCTTTGATATAAACTTAACAAATTCCACAGAGCAAGCTTACCTCGATAACTGTTAACGTTAATTCAATCTACAGAGTTGCTGTTGAGGATCAAAATTGTAACTCATACTAAAATTTGTTGGAGGAACATAGCTGAAAATTTATTGGATATTATTTCCACAGCACGACATTATCTCCGGGAATGACCAATTTTTCAACATAAATGTAATTTTAACTTATGTAGTGTAAATCACTTTGATGCAGCAAAGTTCTTATATTATATTATAGCCCAATTTCCTGTTGAGTGAGTACAATATAGAACGAAAATGAAAGCTGAAAATATTGCTGGTTACTCCGAGCGTGAATATAGTCTCTACAATAGATATTCATGACTACCAGATTTTAAACAAAGAACGGCTTAATATAAATATCTTTAAAATGTTTTTGTTCAACTATTCAATTTCAGATTAAAAACAGATTTATCTAAATATATGGCAAATATATTCAAACCTGAAAAACTGTGTCTACTGGGCAAAAACGATTCACAGCGAGTTCCATATCGGTTTCTGTTCATTAATTCCTAATCACACGTTTTGTTCGGGGCGCAACCTCGTTTAAAATTCTGCATTTGCGAAACAATTAGCTAAAGTAGAAAGCACCTTTAAATACTCCGTTGGCGACCCTTATTTTATTTTGTATTTTGTTGTGTAAATGGGCGTCCTCGACTATTTATTATTAACGTTTATTGATTTCCTGTGCTGACATGGCGGTTACACCGTAGTTACAAAATAAACACAAAATTCTGCCAAACGGTCTCCGTCGAAGGTTATTAATCAATCGTTTAGTAAATCGAATGGAACAATAACATGTCAACAATAGAAATTTAATCGTTCGGAAGCTGGTGTTTTCGAATAACAAAAGGTGGTGAGCTTGAATGTCCTAGATTTTTTTTATTTGATTTACGTCTTATTGAAGAAGTTGGAACAACAAAGTTGAACTTCTTTCCGATTCGTCTAGTTAATTGCGTCGCAGGTTATACACATAAAGGGTTTTAATTCAAACAAAACCTCTAAGTTGTAGGTATACAAGATTGAAATTTTTGTGTCACTTCATGTATAAAAATATCCGTTGAAAATGGGTTTTTCACATTACCAAACGATTCCCAAATATGCTGAAAAATAAATTGTTTGGAAAACGTCAAACCATTTCAGATAAACAATGCATTGAAAAATAAATATGAAATCTGGGATTACAGCAAGATGCGTTATTCGTTCATTACTCATACTTAGTACGCCAAAAGGCAATCGGTAGTTAGCTAGTTTTAGTTCCAAAATAATAGAGTAATTTGCTTGTTATAAAACTATTTTGTAATGATAAACCAGTTTCTTTCTACAATATCAAAACGTATAAGTAAATCTTCATATCTGCTTAGAATAGCAATTCTCAGATATTGCTAACATATGAATGTTTAAACTCATTTGTAAATCGATTAAGAAAATCATGAAAATTTGACAGAGTAATTGATACAACACAAATTTGCTTTAGGCGTCATCGACGGAGCTGTTTGTAAAAAACTAATTAAATACGTAAGTTAAATTAAAAAACAAAAAAGTAACTGATGGTTACTAAGCAACCTATAGAATATACCAACAGAAGAAACAAAATAATCACGAGACGAAAAGCAGTGTTGAACTATGCTAGCTACCACGAATATTGTGGAATAAAGCACAAAACGAAAATTGCAAAATGTTCAGCGTATGATCAGCGATGCCAGAGGTGCAACAAAATGAATCACTCAGCACAATATGTAAAAGCGCAGCGACGAATAAAATAAATAAGATAGCTGAAACAAATTAAATGTCTAACACTTTAGACAAAGGAAAAAGTAGTGGTAGCAGAAATATATTATTCGAAATTGGAGAAATCGAGAAGCGGCAATGAACCAACAAGGTGAAATTGAAAAAATGTGATAAAGAAAGAAAAATTACATTATGCACAGAAACAATTTGCAATACAATGAATTGGGTAGATTTATCAAAATATACGACAAAGTAAAAGAGCAGCTGAGAACATCAAACACAACCTTGATTTATTTTAGTGGACAAACCATCAAACCTATCGGACCCTCAGCTATTACTTGATAGGCAACTGCAAATACAAAATTTCAAATCATAGATACAAAAATACACCAAAAATCCATACTAAACAGATCATAAACCCCTAGGACCTATTTTTCGGAAATCATTGAGTGCACCTAAAATATTACAAAGAATGTTGTGGAAACTACAAAGATACAACCTCAATGTAACCTATAAAAAACAGTAAAATTGCCTACACAAACACATACAACACCGTAACTTTCCTGAAAACGCGTGGCAATAAATACCCTCTTTCTTATTCCATTATCCTTCGGAAGGATATGGTGTAGAGAATTTAATCGAGGGAATGGAAAACACAGCGCAGGACAAAATCTCCGTACAACAACAAAGCAAATGGGAAAGTTGAGGGAGCAGTTAAAATAGCCAAGAAAATTATAAGAAAACATTCAAAGAAGGTGCAAATATATGAATTGCAATTATACACTGGCGGAATATACCTATAATACATTAATCGAATCAAGCCCAGTGAAAAGGTGATAAACCGAAGGACAAGATACAAAATAACAACGTCAAACAACTGCTAAAACCGGAATTACAAGAAAATTTAGAAGAGCAAATCAACACACGGAAAGAAAATCATAAGTATTTGTACTCTAGACTTACCAAACAGCTATCAATGTAGAAGTCGGTCAAGAAGTGTGTATAAGAACACTGTCGACGAGGGAAGAATGGAAACCACCAATGTTGCAGAGTCAAATTGATACTATATCGTATGAAGTAACGATAGGAAGAAAAACATACAGAAGTAATAGAGAACATCGGTAATATTGCCATCTTACGGGACAACAGCGCTGTGTTTAAAATGTTTATAGCAATTTCAAGGTTTTCATTTGACTCGCCCTCGTATTACCCGAAACTGATAAATTGTACTCCAAACTCCTGTAAAAGCTTTGCTTTTCTGTCACTGACACTTATAGCTCGGAGGGTTTAACCCTTTTGCGCATTAGCACTATCTGTATGTTGCCCAGGAGCTGCATTTCCTTAGCCACAGTTTCCATTTCGAGCACCAGTAGAGGTCATTGTTTTTAATATATCAGGGTGCAACAACGATATTACTTAGTACTGTGTTTTAAAATGTCTAAATCATATTAATATTGCTTTATCTGGTACATTCCCATAGCTAAGTACCATTTGTGCGCACCGTTTTTAATATGTGCTCATTAAGCAACCAATACATTTTTCTGTATCTGCCTTCGTCTTTTACGTATGCTTTCCGGCGTAGATTAGCGTCGAGGGTAATACCTAGATATTTGGCTAGCATTAATGGTGATCGGAGTATAACTATGGATTTTTTTTATGGTGAAATTATCTGAAGTGATTTGGTTGCATTTACTTTACTCCGCCATATTTTTGTCCTGTTGTTGATCTGGTTTACAACAGTTTATTTTATAGTTTTTTTTTCAACCTGGTGATTGCTGTTTCATAGTGCTAGGTAGCAGTGTCGTCAGTAAAAGCAGGTACAAGTACATGACCGGCTCACGATATTTTCCAGTAGTGCTTCTGCTTTATCGCCAGCGTGGCCGAGCGGTTAGAGCGCTCAGGCTGCAGTGTCACGGTACGGGGTTCAATCCCCACCTCTGGCAACTGGAGGGCGGCCGCCCAGTCGCTTTAAACATTGGGTACCGAATCCACAGACGTAAAAGCAGGGAAAATAAGGCAGTCGTGGAAGGCGTTATGCTGACCGCACCACCCAGTACGCCGTTAACGGTGTGCCAAATTGACTGGGTCTTGGAAAGAGATATTTTGGCTACTCTGACTAGCCTTGCTTCAGGCCATGTTCCTACATGGAATGAAGTGCTCGAACTTTACTTTACTCGTGTTTTCATTGCTCTTAAATTTGAATACACTACCTCTTATAGGATTCTGAAACGTCTATCTATACTGACTTAAGAATTTGAGTATATTGCTTTGGATTCCTTTCATTATATATATTAAAATGGTAACACCACTCTACATTTAAATCCTATATTTATTTACTTTAATATTATGTAATGCAATTTGAGACTCTTAATAGGGTGTGGGTCGTTAATCTAGTTATCTGTTCTTTGATATTCTAACTTTATATGAATTTTCAACTGTTGACTGCTACTAAATGTCAGTTTGACTTTAAACAACTATCAAACAATAATCAAATCAAAATGACAAATATTCTTTCTACTCACAAATCAAGGACTCAGTTCACTAAAGTAAGTACTGTGTTATATTTATTTCACGTGTTTAATTGTCATTTATTCAATATGCTTCTATAGGACTAATTAAAAACCGACCTGATTTCTTCGTATTTCACTGTTATTCACATTTAACAGTACTGCTCCTGACGTTCACAGCTAAGCTCATTGACAGCCGAATCTCGATACTCCTCCAACCAATTCGAACACGTCCAAACCCCAGGCTCCTGTACGTTACTGTAAATCGAGCAGCCTCCTGGTAGGTTTCCACTAACAGATGGTATCCAAACTAATGTTCCATTGTCCGCAGCTCATACCTTGTAGTAACCAACCCAAATCAATCAGCTACACTGGCAACCTTCTTCGAATGATTGACCCGTCCTCCGTATAATTACCAAATCTAGTAATTAGTATAACTTATTCCTTGTATGTAGTAAATCATCCAATTCTAGTTAAATATTATTTTATTCTTCTTACTTGCATCTAATTAAATCATATTCCATTATCTCTTCAATGACTGCACACTTGTATCACTTCATAATTATACCTTCACTTAATTTCACCTCGCAGCTTTGTTAAATACCCTTTTATTTGTATTCGACCAAATTATTTATACAAACAAAGGCAAAATTTCCAGTTTATATTAAATCAAAATTAGTTTTTCCAAAAATATGTCACTTATTTTAAACAAACTTTAAAATTATGCTAGTTATAATTATTAATGCACTTTTTTTTAAATTAAATGTTCTGAGTTTTACCTACTACATGCTATACTCTAGTAGTAAGCATATTTGTCACATGATAACATTATCTTATCTTTCAATTTAACTTTCACCACCCTGATTAAATACTCAATTGCTCTAACTTAACAAAATTAATTATAAATTGTCTCAAATTTAATTTCTATTAATCAAAATCTTCTAAATTTGATTGTATTAATCTTCCAAATTTATTTCTTTTAATTTTTAATTAATAAGTGACCTATGTGTATCATAATATTTTTTTGATCGTCCGAAAAATTTAATTTTCCACGCAGTCATCCCGGTTGCTAAGCAATGAAGGTGCCATTGCAGTAATATTTCTCCCGATCTTGACCAGAAATTATATTGTTGGTCCCCACTGAACTTGAAATAAAATTTCAACTCATCTATTTTGACAATTTATTAAGATAATCTCTGAAACTTCTTTGTGGCGTGAATTCATAATTCATATTCTTATATGGGTATTTCGCCCCTCTGAAAATTAAAATATTAAATAACGAAAATATTAACAACGAACGTTTCGAGGGTCAATCTGCCCTCTTTATCAACGAATAACAATTAAAACTAACAAGAACTTATCTTTTTTTCACTGGAAGGAAAAACGACCAACCTCCAATGAATTTTCTGACATTGACGTTTGTTGATATCTGTACCTACTTGATCTCATCTTTAAGAATCGATAGCCAACTATTGTCTAAAAATATTGAGAAAGACGACACGCATTTTTCTTCGTTAAGTAAAATGTATGCCGTTTCCTTAATTTTTCGCCTAGTTGACATCGATTCTTTAGACGAGATCTTTGTGTTGTCCCATTGTATTTTATGGTTTTCATCCCAAGCATGTTCTGCCAGCTTAGACTTATTGAATTGATACGTTTTCAACATATTTTTATGTTCTTTAACTCTGACTGCTAAAGGGGATACTATATATACAATTCCTTGAATGTTATTTAATATTTTAATTTGCAGAGTGGCGAAATACCCATATAAGAATATGAATTATGACAATTTATTATTTCAACATCATAGATAATTTAAAAAAGCAAGCATTGCAAAGAGCGATATAATTTATTATTACTATTTACAATATTTACTGTAATTGTACAATTGGTTCAAATATTGAATATGCTACTAGCTGGATTATTTGTAATTTTTTTACAGTTTTGTTGACGTACTAATTAAATAGTTAATATTTAAAATAGCGTTTGCTTGATGTTACACATTTTCTTATTGGATATGGATTCGTGAATATAATCTTCAGCCACAGCTCCAGACGTCTACCCTCATGTCTCCCGAAAAACATCAAATCAACTCTAAAAGAGTCACACACTATCGCCGTAAATATTGGCCCGTACATTTTTTAGCATTTTGCGAATTTAGATATTCTGCGACCATTTGCGGCATTTTTCCAAACTGCTGAACTCTAATTACCCGCATGTAGCTTTTGCCGTTTTCATATTTAAAACAATTTTGGATTGTCAAAATTAATTGGTCGACGAGCAGCAAAACTTTTACACATTTTTAAATACCTTCTATTTACTATGAAAGAACGAGGATTATTTGTTTTTTTGTACGGAATTTGGACCAAAAACCTATATTCTAAATCTTCAATGTCTTCCACCTTCATCCGCATCAGTTCGTCACGTAGACAAGCCGTACGACTCTCTAAATTAATGCAAACTACCTGTAAATAATTACCATCACCTTGTCTTCATAAATAAGCTTAGCTTACCTTGGTTGTCAGAAATTTATCGTCGGGTGTATTAAGAATATACTCAATACCAAAACTGTATTGGTACATTTTGAGCCTACAATAACGCAACCCCGTTCGTATCAAGTAGCAACCAAACTTCTAACCCTCAACTAACCGAAACCGCCCAACCAATAATTATTGACGATTCCGAAGACGACATAACAGAAAACCGACATGAATGGTAACAAGTGAAAAAACGGAAACTATATATTCAAAAGCCGGTTACACAATAAGCAGAGGAAATTCCAATTAAACTACAATACAGATATATGCCGCTAGCCAATATAAGTACTAGCAACACAACGCAGCTACCAAATAGAAGCGAGGAGAAGAAAATACCAAACCCTTCCTCCATATTTATATATGGTGTTAGAAACTCAGCAAAAATAGTTAAAATCCTAACAAAAATCATATAACTACAAAAGTTCTAGTAAACAATACAATTAAAATCAATACAAACATTCCAGAAGCATACACACAACTAGCCACAAATCTCAAAGAAGGAAAAATAATATGTCACACTTACCAGTTGAAGGAAGAAAGGGCCTACAGAGTGGTACTTAGATACATATACCATTCTACCTAAGAAATCAACGACGAATTAAAAAAGCAGAGTCATACGGTACGAAATATCGTCAACGTTAAACACAGAGTAACAAAGGCACTTCTACCTATGTTCTTTGTTGACTTCGAACCTGCGAATACAAATAAAAAGGTTTATGATATAAAACGCATTAACCACCATGTGATAACCGTGGAACCGTCTCATAAAAAAACTAGAATCATCTAGTACACCAGACCCCAGCCTTGTGGACATAATATAATCTATTGCACGAAACCTTACTTATGCGTCAAATGTGGCGAAGATCTCAGTACTACCATCTGCAAAAAAAAAACAAAATATACTCCTGCCACGTGTGAGTTGTGCCAAGGACCTCACCCGGGAAACTATGAAGGCTGTCAGGTATATCAACAGGGCACTATCATCAACTTCAAAAGCACAAACAGACCATTAATAGTAGCATCTATAGACAGCCCGCTTAGACAATCCATAAAACAAAATCAAAATGAAGCATAGCAGGAGGGGATTACAATTCAAAAAATCCAATCTGGGGATCAAGATTAACCACAACCAAGGGGCGTGAATTATATAAGACAAGTACAACTAATTATACACCTGGGAGCCCACATACTGGCCAACTGACCTAAACAAAGTACCTGATGCTGTAAATTTCTTCGTTACCAAAGGACTATGCAAGATAGTGTAAAGTGTTTCGATCTTTCCTGAAGTCACTTATCTATAATAGTTTCAATCAGCACTTCTATTATGACAAATCAAAAGAAACCTTCAATCTACAACAATCGCATCAATTGGGACTTGTACAGCGAACACGTAACAGATAATATAACAATTAAAGTTTCGTTGAAAACAGTGGACGAAATTAACTTCGTTTTGGATAACAAATATCCAAAATGAAGCCTACTACTCACTGCCGACCGGTATTAAGAAACCGAAGCTGTTAAAAATTACCATTTATACATTAAAACCAAAATTGCCAACAAAAGGTAAGCCATGAGAACCTAGCAGCAAACTAAAAACCCCATCCATAAAAATAACATAAATACGTTAACCAGAAAGTTTAAAATTGCTATAAAGGAATGAAAACATTAAACATTTAATAAACACATAAGCAAGTTATCCACCTCCTCACGTTTGGAAGGCAACAAAGAAACTAACATGCTCGAAAACCTGTTCCACCGATTCGAAAAGTAGTTCTGGGCAAGAACAGAGGATGAGAAAACTGAACTTTTTGCAGAACATCTATCGAACATATTTCAACCGTATCCTGCCGTTGTTACACGTGAAGGAAAACGGGAGATAATAAATATCCTAGCTCCTTGACAACTAACCCCACCAATAAAACTCTTCGCCCCAGTAGAAATTACAACTGTAATCCAATATTTAAATAAGCGCCCGGGTATGACCTCATCACTGCCAAACCATTGCAAGAACTGACCCGCAAGGCAATTATTGCTATAACACAAATCTTCAATGCAAACAAAAAATTACAGTATTGTCCCATCCAGTGGAAAATCGGTCGAATAATTTTAACTCTAAAATCAGGCAAACCTGCTCATGAAGTCGCCTCTTTTATCGACTGATAACGATGCTACCAATACTTTCAAAAGTACTAGAGAAGTTAATATTAAAGAGACTGGCGCGCATATTAGAACAAGAAGAGCTACTTCAGCGTCAGTTTGGGTTTGTCTAGGAATACTCTACCGCAGAACAGGTCAACAGAGTCGTCGATGTAATAGAGTAAGCCATCGAGGAAGGTAGATATTGTGTTGCGGTATTCTTGATGTCAGCCAGGCATTCGACCGAGCCTGGCATCCTGGGTTACTTTATAAAATTAAACTGTCTCTGCCATATGAATACTACTTACTGTTTAACTCATATCTATACGAGAGGTTTTATCAGGTTAAATATGGTGAAAGCCAATCAGGACTATATCAAATTAAAGGCGTTTTCCCAGGGTGGCGTATTGAGACTCATTGTGTACCAGATATACCAACGACTTACCATGCAACGAAAATGCAGTGACAGAAACATTCACAGACAACACTTCGTTACTAATTTCCCACTCAGACCATATGTAACTCCCTCCTCTTATCAATGTTAGTATTAGAACAAATTTGCTTAATAGCCATATGGCTTGTTGTAAATACGCAGTTAATTTGATAAAAAGGAAACGAATGTATTGGTCTATTTTTTCCCGACTTAGGATGCTGGATTGCTTTGCCTTGAAGCCCACAGATTTTAGCTCTAGGAAAGCCAGCAGTTTTAAATATCCCGATATGCCAAGGACATGGTTGACTGTTATCATGGACCTACGCATTGAATAATTGGCCGTAGATGCTTTACTTCGCCGATAATTCAGCAAAATATTCCATAATAACGTTCTCAGGAAACGACTAAATCTTTTTTCTTTTACGGTAATCCATAAACTGTACGTACTTGATTTCTTATGTTTCTTCGGATTTTCAAGAAATCAATTTCATTTTAAATAAATTTACACCTTTGACAACGTCTGGAAGTGTACAGGAAGTGAATTCTTCTTCTCTTTCTAAAATTACGCTGCAGTATGCACAAAAGAATGCACAATTTATCTTTGACAATACTGTATTCTTGTTTTTAAAAACATTTGCTGTTGTTTTTCTATTTATGGACGTTAGGACAGACTTGGGTTCTTCTTTACCTTCATTTTAATTTTTTTTATTCCTTACGCTACCATGTAACCTCTATAGCTTGCTGGACTATTTTTACCGTCAGGTATATACTTCGCTTTGCTCTTCTTTTGTTTTGTTTGCAATCCATAGTGAGCTTAATTTATGCATTTGACAGTTGCGTTTGTTTGAAGTGATACGTGTGTGCATCTACTAGCACCTTTTGAATTGTGATGATTTCCACTCTTTAATCTAGAATGCCAGTAATATTAAAGTTTTTATCTTTATTTTGGCTAAATACCAATACCAATGTGTTTAGATGTTCTTTGCCACTCCATTTTAGTTAGTTGAGGGCTTCTACTATTTCATTACTGAGACACGCCAATTTCTAAAACTGGCACGCCTTTCTCATATTATTTTCGTCATTCTTACTATCGGCTTTTAAACTTAAACAATTAGTATAAAATATAATTATTCCCGAAATTTTTCTACTATTCAGCTTTGACAGTAACACGACTCGGTAACGGCCTAGTGATATAAGGGCGTGGGCACGGTTACGAATAGTATTTTTCCCCCATTCACCCACTTAGCTCAGCGGTTGAGGGCGGGGCGACTAAGAGCAGCTGTCGAGAAGTAAAGAGAAGATGGCGGATATGCGGTTTTTATTGGCGGTTTCATCTTACATCTAGTATACAAATATTTACAAAAAAAAGAAAAAAATATTCTAAGAAATACTATATACATATGGGCAGCGATGCTCAAGAAGCGGGGCGCGGCTTCTCCAGCGGATGGTGCTTAGGACGCTCGTGGTGGACGTGGGAACCGGCGGCGGCGACTGCATCTCTGGCTAGGAATCCGAAGAAGTGCCTGTCGCAGGGGTTGCGAGGGGCGGTCCTGAAGGCGAACGCTGAGGCGGGGATCCCAGCGCGAATACCGGGGAAGGACTCTTGGTCTTCTTAGGGGTGGCAGTACGACTTCGCACAGGGGGCGACGGACAGCGAGCGTGGGGGCGGAGCAGATCTCTTCCCACAGCTGCTGGAATTTATTCTCTTCGGAGGGCCTTATGTGGAATTCCAGTTCCAGCTTCCGGGGGCGGCAAGTGAGTTGGGCCTGCCGAGGGGGCAGTGGTGGATTAGCCCGGGGATGTAGGTCCCGAATGCCCCCAGGCCAGTGGGGATGTTGTCGTCGTTCTGCTTGCGGGGGCGGCGGATAGGGGTGGCTTCCTCGGCGAGGACGGTGATAAGGATGAGCGACGTTGGGCGTTCTAGGTCCTGGTAGCAGCGGCGCGCCTTCTCGGCTAACGACGATTCGGGGGTACCGGGAGGCCAAGGCCCGAACAGCCTCTCCAGCAGCTCCTGTGTTCTGAAAGAGATTTGGCTTATAATTACGCGGCTCGGTGGCGGTTAGCTATGGCACGGCGAGGCCACAGGTTAGCTTTGGTAGGCAGCTTACGATTACGACATCGCAGCCAGATGAAGAAAATGGCGTTCAGATGGCGTTTTACTCGGGGCGGTGATCTTCCTTGGGCACGGCGGCGGTGAACTTCTCTCGGCAGCTCTAAGTACCAGCAGGACAAATAGATGGTCTCGCGGCTGCTGTAAGTGCCAGCAGAACGAATAGATAGTCTCGCGACAGCTCTAAGTGCCAGCAGGACGAATAGCTATTCTCGAGACAGCTCTAGTGGCAGCAAGACTTACAAAAGATGTTGACTTGGGATCTATGAGATCGCATCGAATAAATATTTTCTATTTTTCTGGCTATTATAAGAGAAAATCGGGCCGTTGTTCTCTGTCGAATTCCCCACTTTGCAAAGTGGGGGGTATGTTTAATCACTTTTGTTATAATTTGGCAGTAGCTTTTTTAATTAAGAAGATAGCGAGGTGTCATCAGTTGCATTTTGTAACTAACGGGAAACTGCGTCTTTTGACATCTCTCTCGACATGTTTCATGTTGATTCGCGAATTGGGCTCCTTAATTCCCGGCGCTTCTTTTTTTTAATTCGCGCTACGCGGGTATAGTGGATTTCACTTTCGTTTGTAAGAAAGGTTAAAACGGCCGCTTCAATAAATTTTTTCCGGCTGCTGCAGGTACCGTTTCCTGCGATTTAATCCTTTTCTTATTGTGTATTAAGCTCGGATTTTTCTTTGTCCGGGTATTACAGGCGAAAGTGGCTTGTTTTAAAAAACCATTAGCTTGCGTTCGGCAGGGGCGGAGATTTCACTATTTTAAGTTGGCATTAATTTTGTTTTGAGTAGGAGGCGGCCTTTTTCTAGCATCTGCGATTCTTTGTACGAACTCGTGTGCCGTGATTTTTTAATTATTGCGGGCTAGTTTCATATCAACAATTTCAATCATGAACAAACAGAATTGTATAGTTATGAATATGTATAGCCTATATACGAAGTGTTTTCAATTATTATTCAGTTTACTTCATATTCGGGGATATGTCTGCTTTCTTGAAAAAATATTTTATTGAACTCGATGTTAAAAATGTATATTTCCCGTACGAGTAAAATTGAAATTTCTCTATAAATTTTCGAAGAATTCCATACTGAGAAAACGTTATGAACTCTAATATTTCTGTAACTTCCTTTTATTAGTTGACAGAGTCTTTGAACATCTCTTGGCGAATTACTCGCTGCAAAAGGGCCCTTAGGGTGCCGGCCAACATACCCCTCCAAATTGATCGTATATAATGCTGTTCAGTCAACCAATCTAAATAGCTTTACGCTGTTGCTGGCGGGTTTACTAGGTATATCTGTCTACTAGATAGAAACTGCATCTGCCAAATGCTTCAATATTTTTGTCAATGGCTACATATTGAAATGGACAGTAGGTACATATTTTTACAGTTGCTGACGAGATTATCAAAAACATCTATTATCAAAGCAAACTTATCACATTTCTTTGTTTCGTCACATGTAGTTCAATAATCAAACCTTAGCTGATGCAAGAGAAAGGAAAATCGAATTTGAGGCATCATAAGAATAAATAGCTCTACTGCTGTACCGTTTTGTCCATAGTTGTTCAGGATTTATGCGAGTGGACTTTACAACTCTAGATAAATAGAAAAATTCAATCAAAGCCCTAATTTACAATATATTCGTACCTTTCTAGTTGAGAGTAATTGCATTTTGCTTGTATGTGTGTGTTCGTCCAGTCCACTGTTAGATTCAAGCTGTATCGGAGAAAAGTTATTAGTAAGTTCTGATTCTAGTTGTTCACTGGTAGTTTCACACCTAGGAGGTAATTTATTAGGTTCTATTGCATACTTATTCCATGTCTGGGTATTAAATGTTTTTTTTCCTATCAGTGTTGAGCCTCTGTGTCAATGTTTTGAATTTTTTGAGTATCCTCTTTTAAGTAGTGTTCGTCGTCGTCGACATCAACAGCGCCCTGCGTATCATGCTCAGTATAGCACTTTAACGTAAGCCTTTCCAAAAATTATTGTTCCTTTTTTCATGTGCACTACTAAAAACAATTTATCAACTTTTTAGAAATATTTTATAGAGAAAGTATACAGACTAACCCGATTTCAGCTAAATTATATAGGTTGTAACCCACACGTGTGTTATAAATACTTTAGCTCACTCTCAATAAATTTGTCGTTTTGATTTTTCGCAAGTTTCAATACAAAATGTATGTATTTTTGCTATTTATTGAGTTGCTAAATAAAATTTTGTATGGTACGAGTGTTATTACAAATAATTCACTCAAGAAAAGACCCCACTCAGACTTGCTGCCTCGAGGACTCAACTTTTCTCCCGTAGATCATTTGTAATTTAACACATTTGTACCATAAATAACTATACAGAAATAATAAAAACATTATAAACCTACAACATAATTCAATCAGTAGCTCCAAGAGGAAAGACTCCATATTTTTTTAGTTGGTTTGAGACTTAATTTATTTAGTAATATAATTTGTAAGCTTTTCTAAAGCATTTTTAAAACGTGTCTTCGTTTAGTATATATTCAGATAAAAAATGAAACTAAAAATGCGAAATTAACGCGGCAGTATCACGAACAAAATTGAATGCATAATTTCAACCTTTTGGTGTCGTGAAAAAGCTTGGGTATTCATAAACTGGAAATAAACCGCGGCCTTTTTATACATATAAAAAGATGTTTCCCTTCATAATTTTTAATTTCCATTGCGCTAAGCGCACCCGGATGGAAAATAAATGATAATGAAAAACAATCGGGGATGATTAATGATCTACTATTCTGCTGACAAATGACCGGAATCGCAGTAAATTAAAATTTAAGTTTCGTTGCTCCGAATCTGTGATTGAATTCCTCTTCTTAATTTTATTTCTGAGTTGATTCCTTGGGATAAAAATTAGTTACAATAATTCAGCAGGGGACTGATTACTTATGAGTCGCATTTATTAAGGTATAAAAAATTATTTAGAATCTTAGAGAGTAGTCATTGTAGAATAGTTTTCTAGAAAAATTGTCTCTATTTGTTTTATATTTCAACTACAAGGGTTTACATTTCTATCCCAATCTAGATAATTGACAATTTGCCATGCTTTGCCATTTCATCGAATCCCTTTTAATTTGTTCAATTTTCACTTGGAAGCCAAGTTAACAATACAGCTCTTTGACATTTGAAAAATTGGTGTCAATTTATCAAAGCTGTGCCGACTAACCGAAAACAAATTTCGTTAATAACGTTGAATGTTATTAAAGCTTTGCAGGTATTTTTTCATGTTTTGGTTTAACACTTCGAGCCCACTACAGTCAACTAGAACTAAACCCAATTTTTTTCATGATCAAGTTTCAACGTAACGTGGAAATATTAAGTACTGCCATCGCTTTGCATATTACGTTGTTTCACGGTATAAAGTTTTGCAGTTGAGTTTACTGAAAATGGAGCAAAGCGGACGTAAAGTTGATAAGAAACTTGTTCATTAACCATCGACCGGTACCTAAAAGTTTCATCGGCATATTCGAGAGCGTTAGGAGACATCAATGAAATTATGACTTGTAATTAATTAATGCAGTTTGTTAAATACTGGCAGTTACAATCCTGAATGATGATATAATTACCTCCCATTAACTACAAAAAAATAAATTCTTTTCGAAAAAGGCCGACAAAGAATAAGTAACAGAGAACGTCAGAAAATAGCAACGTATCAAGACATAATATTTTACAATTATTTTTCACGCTTAGCGAGCATAGAAGGCGTTTAAAAAAAT
This sequence comes from Agriotes lineatus, assembly GCA_940337035.1. Taxonomy (NCBI): domain Eukaryota; kingdom Metazoa; phylum Arthropoda; class Insecta; order Coleoptera; family Elateridae; genus Agriotes; species Agriotes lineatus. The sequence goes on along the minus strand of CALNHX010006467.1, from coordinate 34,863 downwards.
GACTTTCTGCAACATCTTTTAGATAAAAATCTGAAAAGGTTGAGTCAATGTTAACGGAATACTTAGATTTAAATTTGTTCATAATATACATGTACATATTTTAAAATCAGTTTTTCGGAAAAGCAATTGTTAGAATCGAAAACGATTCATCGGCTGATTCTCTCAAACAAAACACACTTTATGACTACTTGGATACAATTACTGGCCGGCCAGGTCAGGAAGACGGCATGCAGCTCTTTAAGTACTTACAAATGATTAAAAGCGAAAAGGGCGCCAAATAATCTTTACCAATTAACAACACGTATATTCACCCATTCAATTGAGAATTCATAAACTCAAGTAGCACATAATTTTCTGAAATAAAAGCTCAAATCACGCACAGGTAGCAGTAACAAATAATAACACCAAAATGTAATTGTTCCTAATTCGGTAAAATTCAGTACAAATATCATATAATTAATAGTACAAATTAGTACGAATTTCAAATAATTATTGGCCGGTCTAAAGTTAATCATTTGTACAAAGTTAAAATAATTATTAGTACAAATCGCAAGTACTTGTTAATTAAAACTTCAAATACTGATTGGTACGAGCTTCAAATAAGGTTAATTTGTAGTACAAATTTCAAATAATTATTGGCCAGTTTGAGGTATACCTCAATAGCATTTGGCTTGTCAGGACATCAGTCCTAACAAAGATACAAACATGATCCACAAGAGTTTAAACTGAAATGCGCTCGTAATTAACCTAGACGCCGTGGTTGGGAAACCATATATTTAGGTACACAGTTCGTGAAGCGAACTGTACAATAGCAGCCGACGTCCGAATCGGAAGCCGGAGCCTCTAACACTGGTTCACTGATCGCATCTTGTATAATTTCACTAAAAATAAAGAGAAACAAAACCTGATCTTAGCTTCTTTTGAGCCCCTTCTGCAGGCTATGTGATAATCCAGATAAACGGAGGCCCACACATCTGAAGCTTGGAATGTAGCTGATAACAGTTAGCACCAAGAAAATGGCGACGCGTTCGATCACGAGGATGGCGTTTTATGGCCAATGCTGAACCTATGAATTTGAGGAGCCCCGGACTGGTTGCTGAAGAAAAAAGAAAACCCAAAATAAATTCCTGGATGCTTTCGATAAGAATCGGCGCAAACAGTTTCGCAAGGACTTACTTAGCATGAATTTGGACCACGTGCCGCTGAATGACAAGTGAAGCGCATTTAAAATCTGCCAACTAGGCGCGAGAAACAAATTCTTTACAGAACTGTCCGGGCTACAACAATCTGCAAATGCTGCGTAGGGCCTCGAACCAAAAACAACCGTATTCTGTAAGCTTGTCTTTACGTAGGGAAATTTCAAAGACGCTACAACCAAGTCACCATTACAGCGTTCGACTGGAAGAAGAGACGCGTTCTGATAAAAGCCAACATTTGAGTCGCTTGGTCGCGTTGATAGAGTCAAGGAAGGCCGCGAGTGCGCGAAAATACGAAAACCCGCACCACAGACATTAAAAATATAGACGGGGCACACACCGAGCTTCGAAAATAGTAAAAGAGCCATCCAAACGTAAGACAATGTTGACGATCAAAGCTTTAATATTAGTACAAATTCTATTATGACTTTTAATAAACATTCTTCTAATTGCAACTTCTGATATTAGTTTTACTATAGCATTACTGTATACCAACTTTTAAAGCTCAACATCTGGAAATAGCATTGTATTTCACATTTTCTTCTTTCTTCAAGTATAAGACTTATGCTTATTACATCCCTCTTGCTTCCGATATTTTTACCGTTTAACTGGCTTCTCTAAAGATCTTCTTTGCATAACTCAATATATATTATAATCTTATATTCAGCGATAAAGGCCAGAACGATCTATGATTTTCATCCATTGCTTTCTACTTGGTGTTTTATTTGTTCATTAGCTTACTGCCTTGACGCTGTCATTTCTTCCTTGACATTCAACTTGTCTTCGTCCTCCTTCTCCAAAATTCGTACCTCTTGCCAGGAGTGCAGTGCTTCTTAAATTAATATCTGCCACTGCTCTCTTCGCTGGCTCCATGAATTGTTTCGTGAACCTGGATAGCAGTGATTTCTTTCACTATGTCAGTCCAGCGACGTGGAGAGCGGCCTCTAGAACGGTTCCCGCTGACTCACCATCTACCATTACAAATTTTAGATCCGAAGTATGTGTTGGTATCCACCATCATATGTAGATGATTCTTCGGTAACTCCACATCTCAAAACTAGAACATTCTATTCAAATTTCTACGAACTGGACATTTTGATAGCTTTAATTACATCATGACCTGTTGATATTTTAGTGAGTTTTATGACTGCACTTCTGGCTATTTCAATTTCAGGTTCGCAACTATCTACGTTTGAAATGACAGATTCAAGGTAGATACATTTTTGGACATAACAACGAAACACTTCCTGAATTTCTGCCCAATTATTATTAACTCTGTCGATAATCATCGCTTTTGTTTTTGCCCGGTTAATATAAATACCAAACTGTTCAGTTTGTGTATATTCTATTGATTCTTTTGCTAAAATTGCGTTATCATCTACATAGCTCAGGTTGGTAATGCGATTGCAGGTTGTAGATATACCTGATACCTGATAATAATCATTGAAAACACGTCTCATAAAGTATTCTCCATATAAAGTATGATCAAAAATTATTTTCATCTAGTATGGCTATGGAATATTTCCTAATTTATGAATGCAACTACATGTATATCTAAATGTCAAACTCAACATATTATTTTTAAGTGACTTATAGTTGCATTCATAAACTAGGAATTATTCCATAGCCATGCTAGACGAAAATAATTTTTGATCATATTATATATTAAACAACTGGTGGAACAGTATGTTCCCCTGGAGGATGCCAGCGCGCGCGATAAAGGGCTTGCATAATAGTTCTTCTACTTTTCCATTATAATTCTGTGTTGGCATGGAGTTGAATAAGGTGAAAAATAAGGGTTTCGAATCCGACATAATTCAAAACTCTCCACAGGTTAGACCAGGTTACAGCATCAAAAGCACGTTGATAGTCTACAACACACACGTACATGGGTATGGTGTATTCCTGTGACTTTCAATTCTCCGTTATTTTATCATAATTTGCATTTGCTGTAGGTAAATATACTAGCACAAGGTCTTCAGAAGGCATGTATATAAAGTTAACGGTAAAGATAATTTCCGTTCCCCGAACTGGGGGTGGGCTGTTTTATGGACCTTGCGTCCCTCTTCAGGCAAAAACGAAAGTTGTAGGATGGGTGAGAGAAAGATGGGTGGAGAATGGAAGAGAGATCAAGAAAGGTGGAGAAAATGATCAAATGTCTAAATCTAGTCGTGATAGTTGTTACGTGTGGAATGCGTCTATATAGGTTTACAGGTCGATGAGCGCGGTCTGGTTGATTTTGCGTCTATGGGTCATATTTTGAACTAAAGTGTCTGTTTGGCGTTTTCGTTCTTTCTTTCATTTTGTGCTACAGTTTCGAACAGTCAGATTCTATTTTGGGTTTCTCAGAGTTCGGCAAGCTTTTTGTGAAGTAATAGTGTGAAGTATTAGGTTAGCCCTGGCTATATTTTAGCGGATTATGCTCTCGTCGACTTTTTAAGAAAAATTCCTCTTACGTCAATTTTGGCGGAATATTCTGGTTAGCTAGCTGTTGGAATTCGTTTTTCACGTAGCCCATATTTAGGCTTCTCGCGTGATGTTTCAAAATTCAACAACTGTTAGCGTAAAGTACAGATCGACATTTACATGGCGTCCTTGACCCATAATTAAAGCAATGCTTTCGAAGTTCCTGAATTGGATATGAGTACCTGCAGGTGTTGGCATTTCTGCAGCCTCCTATTGTCAAGTCCCTCCTATTCGGATTTGGCATTACTGCAACATTCTGGTGTTAAGCCCTCTTATTCGGTTACCTTGGCCTGGCCTTCACTCTTCTGCCGTGCTGTACGTTCAATATCCTGGAGCTAATAGATACCTGTGAGCTCAACGTTGGGAAGATGTAATTTAACAATATTTGAATTTTGGTACCGTGCTACTGTGAGCTTGGCTGTGACTATCTAGTGCCCTTGTACACTAGTTTATGGACAAGTCCTGTTTGGGTTTCCTCACAACCACGTATAGTTTATGTTTGCTATTGAACTCTAGCTGTGAATCGTAGTTTGTTTATTAACCTCAATGGGTACCCTTCAGAGCCCATTTGAATGCTTCAATTAATACAGTCAATGATTTTTATCCTCGGGGTCTATTGTTAGTCTCCGCATCATATTTGATTTGTTTGTTACAATATTATAAATGTAAACTTACTCGTAATATTATTCGAGTTTATGTGTATTGAGGTGCACCTGACATTTATGTTTATTTATTGAATAATCACATGTACAGGTTACAGAATTTAGATTGAGACGCGGTGAAAATCGGAACTAATGTTAGAATCTAGTAATTTCCAAGTTTCGTATTGGTAACATTTTTACATCTATCATTTTGACATTAAATTGTTAACCTTATTTAAGCTAAATGACACAATAACTCAGAGGCGTGCGCAACATTGCGGTATGGTGTATTATCAGTTCTTGAATGTTAAAAGGATTGCGGAAATAATGGTGTTAAGTTGAACAACCAGGTTCTGCTAAACCTTATATCCAAGTAACAGCAATTTTCACACTTTACAACACAAAGAATCTGTCATATGACGTTAATCACTGCGCAAACGAAATCCCTCTACCCACCGTTACTGATTACTTGTCATTTAAAATGCAACCAAACTTTGCATGTTTGACAACTTTCCACATATTGCCAATTCATCAAATATGATCACAGCGCCTTTCATGACCTACCTTGAGAGTCAATCTAGTTTCGGTGACCTGTACTCTGTGAGGGATATGTATGTTATTTATTGTTTGTGATTATTATACATTGATATTATTACATTGGCTTATTTATGTTACTGCTACCTGGTTTTGTTTGCATTCTTTCAGAGTGTTGTGCTACTGTTGAGTTTACTAATAATCCAGTCATTAGGATTTTTGTTCTACAAGAGGTAGACTAGAAACGATATATATGTTGTTTAGATCGGGATTCTAATGAAAAATCCAAGTTTTAGACCATAGAGGGGGGCCGCGCGAACCGCTATCTTGACTTAAACTTGCTAAAAACTGGCTTCTTCCAAAGAACACCGCAACGGTTATTCCAACGTCAAAAAAGACTCATTCAAAGTTAAAGAAGACAAGATCCTTGACATTTTTGTGTATAATTGTTTTTTTGTAAGTCTAATATGAAAGAAGTTACAGCGGCGGAAAGATGAACATTTCTCTAAAAACTAGTGTCATTTCTCATTTTGAATTTTTTTCTAATATTATTTCTTGCTATTCATTACGTAGTTACAATAATTTGATAAACGTAAGGTAAACTCATTTCCACACCACCACGAGGTAGAGTTAATAGGACTTTTTTCTATTATGGTATCCCCAGCAGGCCTAATCCACAGATGTTTCAGTTTAGTGATGTTTCATGTTCACGATTATATTATTTACTTTTTTTATTGTTGACGGTTCCCGCCGGTAAATGTTGACGTTGTTACGGTATTAAAATGACTTGGCGACACACACGCGAGGTGAGTATCGCACGACTGGTTAAGTCCGGGAAAGGATGGCATGCTCGCCCTGAGATTAGTTAAAACAAGCTAAAGGCCTCGGCTGAAGCGCTCAGGGAGTTGGACGTGGTTCAAACGGTACGTCACTGGCCAAGCGTGGCGTAACATGAAGGGGGTAAATCAAAAATAAGAGGGCGCCACCAAGTCTGTCTCTAAGTATACTCGTATAACCGGACCTGGACGGTTAGACGGGACGGGAAGTACGCTGGGTACTACTTCATGAAAGTACTCAAGAAATACCGAGCTTAGATTACCAATTTGAGGAATAGGTGCTTGCGTTACTAATTCGGGTAAGTAATGCCACTGCGGGGGCGCTGCTAAACCTACCTGCGCACTCCACCACTCAGATGTCGTTGTACATCGAGCTTGACACTAGCTGTTTAATCTGGAAAGAGCATGCAGAGGTTGTACACAATAATGAATTCCTTGATCACATAGTTGTCTATTGAATGACGTTAGAAACAATCGGGCAACGAATGCGTCGCTTTGCTAATCCTAGGGCTTAAACGAGGGCCCCAGCTGGAGTTCGTCGCAATATAATTAGAACGCACAAACGCAACAAAGGGGAGGCAATGCCCCAAACAGTCGGCCTTGGTCGACCCGTTAAGCAAACTGCCCCTCGTTATCGGCTAAATATAAATATTAGAGAGGGCCGGAGCCCATTACTTTACAACGACAATATTGCGAGGCGAAGCCAAGCATATAATAAATGGTTACTTACAGGTGAAGGTGGCCGTAGCCCCATGAATTGGCAGTGATAATATCGCTTAACTGGACGTACCCAGAGCACAGGTCTAATATTAAAAGAAAGCGGTCGAAACACATAAATTTACAGTCACCTTAATGGTCAATGTTAGTTCAGATACAAGCAAAACTTGATTACAAATAAACGCGACCAAAGTTTATCGCCGACAACGGCAAACTCGCGTAAATAGGTCACGCACTGCACAGCTGATTAATTCGCGCATGCGAGCGTTCGATATGCCGCTGTCCACAACAACGTTCTCACTTAATGATGCCGCGCCCAGAGCACTGTTTAATTACTTCAGTAGGAATGGCCGAAATACACGGATTTACAACGGTTCTAATACAAATTTGGTTCAACCACAGAGCAAGTGCCAGCCATGGATTACAAACGGCCGAAGCGTCTCGGTTTACAACAATGGCGGCCAAGACCTCAATAACATGCTCAGCGACTGACTAATCATGCCAAAAGTGATCAGCAATGCGGTAATTTAGTAAGTTAGCCCCGATCGTAGGCGACAAGCCAGACATGCTAATAAGTTCTGACCGAACGCAAAATGGTCACTAAGTTACACAATATCTTTAAATGGTACCTGTGTTTTTAGACGTCTCCTGAGCGGTACGGGGCGGCAAGTTAGCGGCGCCTAAAGTTGGCAGCGGGGGTGGGATACGAAAGCATCTCCTTGGGCAACGGATCCGCCGAATGGCGGCGTTTTACTTCAAATTGGTCACACACATGCGACCGGGTACGACGAAAGAATTACGGACACTCTGCGCTTCCTGCTAGCAAATCCCCAAAGCTAATGGGAGTGAAAGGAACACTTCATAACGACATCGCTGGACGCGGCCCTTGGAAAACCCCCGGAAGAAGACACTCCACAAAAACGTGCGTTCCACTCGATAGCTTTCAGCCGACTCCCCTGTGCTTGCAAAACATGCGAAGCTCTAGAAACCGCGTACCCACGCGGAGCTTTAGCCAATCACGAGGCGTAAGCTTAGGCGGAAATATATAAATAACTGGATTAAATTTGAAATACAGATAGGTTGTACAGAAAGCTTAAATAGTCAGCTTTGTTGCTGAAGGTTACAAAATGGCTTAACAACGTCTTCATGAGAGTCTTAATCCTCAATATTATTTTCGAAGTCATTGCCTCTGAGACTCGAGACTTCCATTGATGAAATGCCCTTTTCTTTGTCCCGACTCTCGATGCGAACTTCTGGTGCATTTTCGCATTATTGGCCATTACAGAATCCACACAGAATAGAGCACTTCATCCCACTTTTCCTGCAGCCACATGTTCCGTCGCATCCTTTTTTGCAATTGCATGAAATTTATTTTAATAAGGTCTCAGGTGTTGGATTATCTGTCATTGATACTGGAGTGAGTCCATTGGTGCTAACTTTCCAGCCCCAGTCTTGTGTATTTTTTTTTATTCCATACCACTGTTAGACCTGGTGATACTTCTTAAATGCATGATACCGTGCAGCGTTCTTCGTTGGTGGCAAAAAAGCAAGATTAAATGTGTTTCTTGGAGTTGATTTTGCGAAATGTTGGTAACGGACTTGTTCCAAGATACCTTTTCCATGTCGCCACCATATAAAGCAATGAGAAAACGTTTTCTAGCATCTGCGATATCATCCGGTTTGACATCGTGATGTTTGAATATGCCTATAATGTCATTGAGTCTTGTGCTTTTCTGGACAAGCGAACAACATTATGTTTGACGAAAAATGTCATTAAGATGCCATACAACTTTGTGTAATAGATATCCTCCATCTACTGTTACGGTCTAAAAAGACATTAACGACACCGCGCCAGCTCATACAAAAAGTCACAAAAAAGCTAGACAATGACTCAAGTAGGACCGCTGCCCTGCCCGTAACAAGATATGCCCATTAAACTCAGTGAAGCAAGGGATGGTTCTACAACAGATAATCGACAGGCAACGGCTTAATGGACGGTAAAGAAGTATAAAATTAGATTGAGCGCCACCCAGTTTGATCAATAAGATCGAAAATGCAAAGATAGACCGACAGTGAAACCCGGAAGCAGATGAGCCTACCTTTTAACTTTTCACCTTGGCGAAATCCAAAGGCTAAACGAGAAATAGCAGAATCAGTGCGTATAACCTCACGTCTACCAGCACTGCGGCGGCAAGCGCCCTGACCTACCTGCGACGCTTAAGAACTGCTTTTAGACTCCACCTTACATAGATATTTACACAGTGAATAACTCACCCTGAAAATAAGCAATCAGAGGCACGGGGAGAAATCATAAGACAACATATAGCAAACCGATCTATTGATCTAACACATGGATTGGTATATATACAGGCGCCGACGTTTGTCAGCGTATACAGTAAGAGAGAGTAAATATGGGACTACAACTATGGGCCTAACTGGGGTTACTAACCTTTAACTTAATTCGAGAATAAGGATTTGGATGTGATCCCATAATGGGTCACCAATAGCTATCTTAATGTAAGATATGTTTTTTTACACACGCGCCCAGAGTGGGTGGCTAACATTTATGTTACTACAAGAACATGATTTCTACATACGCACCCTGAGTGGGTGGCTAACATGTATCTGACTTTCTATACACGCTAACTTGTTCGTTGCAGATTCGCCTGTCCTCACCGTTAGTATCGGGAGCTCGCCTCACGCGCAGAGAAGCCTCAGGCCGCAGCTGTATTCGTAGGTGTTGCACACTCCGTGATCCCTGAGAAGGATTGATGCGGGACCCTCATGGGAAAAAGGAGACTAGGGAGACCTTTTGTTTATCCGTCGTTGAAGATTGAATCCCAGCTGTTTAGCGAAAAATGTCCTTCCAGGCATTCAAGATTTCATGACGGCGGTGAACGAGAGGAGTTGCACAAACACACACAACTTGGCACTGCCACGGCCAGAAGTGTTCTCCACAGGCGGCTCCGCGCCCGAAGGCATGGGGCGGCTACCAAAGCCACGCTCTAAGAAGCGCTTGCAGCAACCATTAGTAATTAACTCTCTACACAGACTGACTCAACAAAACCGGCTTTCTCTGCCGACCGGCAAGAAGCTCGCGGGGCAACCAGAAAAGACTGCGAGGGATCGAATACTTCTCTGTCGCTCTCGTAAGGTCGCGTTTTAAAATTCAACCTTGAAGACCTTGCAAAACCAAGCTCGCGGAGGCGGCAAAAGCGACACCAGCCCAGGTGCAGGTGAGACGCTCAAGGATACAGCTCACCTGGGCTACGATTTCATTAAAACTTGCTACTCATTTAAATTTAACGGAAAGTATTAAAGAAAGCTATATACAAACTTAGTCGTAATCTTGACTGAAAGTAAAATAAACTCATACATACATAAGACTTTGAAAATGTCCTGACACCACAATATTGATTTTTGTATCTCCGAGTTCCACTTCTTCTGAAAGTTGTGCGAACGCAGAATACAACGATGAGTTCGTACCTTTGCGCATTCCTTCCTCCGATAAAAGCGACAAAGGATATAGGGCAAGCTCAAATTTTAGGTAATCCTCCAACTCGTCGTCGGGATTTCTTCGCAATACACATTCTGTGGATCAGAGGTAGTGGGTTGATGAACTGCTAGCAGTGGGATGACCTTATCCTTGCGTTTGAATTTAATGGACCCGAAATTATCATACGTGGTAAGCATATTTGATATCCCCTCAATACCTTTCTCTGTGATGTATAAAATATTACAAACAATATAGTGTAACTTGTTTTTACAAATGTATCAACAAAAATAAGTTTAACGATATTTGGAGAAATGTTCAACTTTCAGCCGCTGTAACTCGTTACATATTACACTTACAACACAAAATAATGTACAAAAAATGTCAAGAACCTTGTCTTCTTTAACTGTATATTAGACTTTTTTGACGTTGAATCAACCGTTGCGGAGCTATTTGGAAAACACCAGCTTTTAGCATCTTTAATCCAAGATGGCGGCTCGCGCGGCCGCTCCCCAAGGTCTAAACCTTTATGTGATAATTTGGATCACTAGTAGTAATTAAAAAAATGTCGTTGGCGTCGGTCAATTATGTTTAATTAGCTTAAGTATTTCCCATAGAACTTCACACCGTCTTCACTGAGTTAGCCCGGCCGGAAATTGTATCCAGATAGTCATTTGATTAAAGTAAAAATCGTAGAGAAGTTCAGCCTTATGGAGTAACGCGGAATGACAGTTGAATGGGTTGGCCTATACTCATATTTAATATACATAAGTATTTATTATTGATATTAATGGTTCAAAAATTGATGCAGTGCAGTGCAGTAGGCCCTGTTGCATATAATCCCTGCTGTATTTTTAACATAACTAGTTGTTTCACATACGGGGAAAATAGACCTTATACTCGCACACCAAGTTTCAATCGAAAACGCATGTTAGAAGAAGAGAAGAACGGTCTTGGATGTAGGAAAATGTATAGGCTGATCGGACTGAGAATATGGAGGGTTGTCAGAAATTCCCTGTTTGTGAACACATGCAACAAGCATTTGATTCATCAGTTATCTAGTATTTCTGATCTTTGAGGACAAGTTAAATTTGTCTAACTTGTAAACGAAATTCCAATAAAAAAAATTTAAGATGTTACAATTTTTTATTAAAATTGCATATTATAATATATAAAAATTGTAATGATACAGGGTGAAACACAATATTACGGCAAAAAAATATAGCAGCGTTTATCTGCAACAGCGCCCTCTGTGTATAAGTTTTCGAACCATTAAGAGGTGTATTACTCAATCAAGTCTACTCATGTATTCTGTGTCAAAAAAATTTGATTAACTAATTTAAATACTTACAGGTAGGGATGGGCGCGTGACGTGAAAACAGTCGTGTCACGTCGTGTCACGCGTGTCACGTCGTGAACGTGACTAATATTTGAAAATCGTGACGTGAACGTGAGTGAACGTGAGTGAAAATTTCCAAGGCGTGATTCACGTTTCACGTTAATTTCATGTTAAATATTTAGTAACGAATAAAAAGCTGCAGGGGGCAGCAACTTTTAAATTCATTAAATCACAAATTGTGCCAAACAAGTTACATTATGTGGTTTTATTTTTGGACCCTAATTAGAAATATTTAAAGTTCATACCTTCACATAAAAGAGAAGATTATAATGCAAATAAAACTATAGATGATAATGATGACATACATAGCAAACGACTCAAAACTGGTACATCAGCATCAGATTCTTATCTTTCTACACTTAGAGATAGCTCTGACGATGACACATGTAATTAGGATGATGTCAAAACAGAACTAAATTAGTATGTTAAATTAAAATTCGGAAATGTAGATGACATTTTAGGATTTTGGAAAAACAGTGTAAATACGCCACTGTTAAAAAAACTTTTTTTAAACATACCGGTAAGTGCCGCTACAAGCAAAAGAGTATTTTCTAAGCTGCTAGAATTTTAGAAGAGCGCAGAATTCGACTTAACGCTGAAAATGTTGATTACATATTATTTTTAAATCAACATTTTAATGTGTAGATGTGTAGATGAACTTATTATTCTAATAAAAGTAATGGTTTGGTTTTTATACTCGGCTAACGCTGAAAATGTTAATTATGTTTTATTATTAAACCAAAAATGTATTGTGTAGATGTGTAGATGAACCTATTTTTAGAAAAGTACCTAATGTTTTGTTTTATATACTCGACTTAACACTGAAAATGTTGATTAAGTTTTAATTTTAAACCAATTTATTGTGTACTTGTGTAGATGAACTTATTATTCTAATAAAAGTAATGTTTTTTTTGTATACTCGCCTTAACGCTGAAAATGTTGATCCTTGTACGTAAAAGTACTTTCAAACCTACGAATTAAAAGTATTGCCTACCAATAAGAGAAACGTCAATTCCAATGACAGCTTTTGGTATTAAAAGTAATGTCTTTGAAGACAGCTGCAAGAAATATATTCGCGAGAAATCAGTATTTATCCCTTGTCGAAGTTATTGTAGTCAATTTTCATTTTTTTCTTTTATTTCAACTATTCTGATTGCAACATATCACGTAAATTATGTCAGGTGCAAAACATATTTTTAGTTCTCTTTAGGGTTTTTTCATTGGTTTTAAATTTGAACATTCTCTTCTATCTGAATTAAATTTTGAAATAAGTAAAAGCTGCGTGTCACGTCGTGAGTGGCGTGTCACGCCGTGAACGTGAGTGAACGTGAGCGTGAACGTGTGTGAACATGACTGTTTAAAGCAAGCGTGAAACGTGCGTGACGTGAGCGAACATTCAATCACGCGCACCATCTCTACTTAGAGGGCTATGATTTAACAGGGGTGCGACTTTTTATTAAAGCGTTTGCCTTAATCTTCTCATTTTTACTCAAGGTTCACCAGTATTATTCATACTACTCATTTGCCTACATCTTGTATACTATTATAATATCATCGCATTAACAAACGAATATGATGAGAGGGGGCTGCAGATGCATCAATTAATCTTAATGTGGACCAAAGAAGTTTGTCGCTGTTGCCAAATTGTAATATCATGACTATACTATATTGTAAGCTATAAGTTTGCTGCGAGGTAGGTAAAAATATATACTGCTAATTAGATAGTGCGGATGTCAAGTAAATAGATTATAATCGCATGTTAGTACTTATAAATTGCCCAATGCATTTAAGTTTGGTGATGAACACTGTTAAATCCAAAAAAGTTCTAAATCTGTAAAATGGTTTTGGTTCCCAACAGGTTTAACTTGATGGGTGGCCAGATGAAACTACGTCTAGGAGACGGCTGTTTATTGCTGCGGCTGAGCCACTTGTGATTATTAACTCAATGATTATACGAATATTTTTGATGATAAGTTTTTCATAGGCTGAAACTTTTTTGTTAAGTACGAAATAATAATATATTCTACTACTATTCTATTGAAGCACGTATACATGCTCCCAGGTCTGATACTACGGCAGAATTTAAATTTAGATTTGGATACAAGCTTATGGAATTTATATCCTCGCCTAATTGAATCGCTGAAGGTTCTTTGTGGTGTTCTGTTACCCGAGCGTAGTTAGTGGGTATTTAACAGCACTAAAAATCATTAGTATATTACTTAATATTTAAATTTGTTTAATGTGAAGAAATATCCAAAGAGCAGAAATACATCGTCTTTTATAAATCGATGTTTTCCTTTGAGCGTTTTTGCCATAATGTCTTTATACAAAAACTTGGAAATTGCAACCGTTTAATTACCTAATCTTTAAAACATGAGCTCGGGTAGTAGAAACTTTTGCCATAACTGAGAAAGCGTTTATACTGAAGGGAGGTTGTGGTACCTTAAAAGGTGCACGCTTGTGGTAATATAAAACTTTGCTTTTTCTAAATATTTAAAATTGTCTACACCATCTCATTAGATGTCATATTACCTCTCTGCTTAGTTAAACCGTTACTTCAACACAGCTTATTAGTCTGTGTTATCTTTGCAACAGTTCCATCCAATTCTTAGAACTAATTATCGTCACAATGTTGTTATTCTTAATATAGTCTCTGATCACCGCTTTTGAATAACTCTACAAAGATATTTTCCTAAATATGGCAGTGTCAATATGTTGCTGAAACGAGGACAAGCAAATTGGATTTAAAATCATGCATATTACGTTTATCTTTGTAATCATCCCCGTGGAGTTATGCTATTTTTTACTATCTGGTTTTAATAAATTACCAACGGGTTCATCAAAATATCGAGAAAAGTATTCCGTAATGTAGTTTCTTATCTACTACTTTTCTGAATATGCCAAAATTTTTTAAGCAATCGGATTAGTGAAGACTACAGTTATTACTCAATATTGATTTAAATTTTACAGTACAGCTCAACGTCCATAATGCTAAATATATTAGATTTGATTTAGTAATATTAATATCAACTTTCATTGTATTATATAACAATGCACTTTGTAATCATATATATTTTGTTCGTTTATTTTATTTAACATTTTGTAGCTACATATTTCATCTTTAAACTCAATTTATCATACAAAACTCGTTAAAAACCCCTAACCACAGGTATTTGACAACCGATAGCTAAGTATCATTAAAGAGAGAGAGAGAGACTAGCCCGACAAAGTTGGCCGAAGATATGCTCTTCACCAAATCACCATTAAAAGTCAGCGCTCCCTCACATTCTGACGCTATTTATACTATCTGACCCGGAGGGCGTGTGCTATGGGACCAATCAGGTGTCAACTACAACAAAGCCTCAATATCAAATTGGGGGATGGGACCTCATCCGTGTTCAAAATGTTACTGTCTTTATTATTAAAAAAATTCAGAATATCAAAAGAATTTAGCTGTTTTGTTGAAGTTAACGCCTTTACAATTTTTATGTCAGTTTCCGTAATACTATGGTTAGTTTCGTAAATGTGTTGGGCAATACTAAACTTTTGAATAATAACAAAACGTGAGTGCGACCTAATCCAAGCAATATTTATTTTCATCGATATAAGTGAGGCAACAACTAAATAATCCATAATGGGGTATTTACATGGCAGCTTTCAACAATATTTTTGATTAATGTAAAGATTTAAGTCAGTTATAGATTTACTCATAACGTAATCATGCTATGTTTACATCTGGTATTTTTCAATTTACACTTTGGTTAATTAACAGATCAATACACAATAGAAATATCCATAAATGTCTGGTGTATCATTGCTCATTATGAATCAATAGTATCGGAGTATTGTGGTGTTCTAAGATTAACTTATTCACTTTAAATTACGATTACGAATAAATATATCCAAATTACAAAATAACTTTACTCGCTTATCTAATTTCTCCAGCATTGGCGAGATTCGAATTTCGCTCTGGTTATGTAGCGGAGTGATCAAATTAATCCTCCAAAGGTGGTATAACAAAAAGCAGCAAACCGCCTAGTAAAAAAATGGCGAAAGCACAGGAAATAAAAGGCCAGGAGCAAAGACAAACTGCAAAGGCGAACGTCAAAGGTAAACTACAAAGGTCAGCAGGAGGCAACAAACCGCGCAGCAAAGACCCTGCAATAATATTACGTGTTAATAATCAACTTTTGGTGATGTAACCACTTCAGTTAATTATCAGCTTATTGTTTATAGTCCCCAAATATTACCAGCTACGCAACACAAGCTGACACAAACGCTAACTCGTTGTATCGCTAATCTGTCGAAAATTGGTGTCTAGAATATGATCGCAATGGTAAGTCCAGTCGCCACCTCGAATAACCAACTTACTTCAAAATAACCCCGGTCTCATAACGATTCGTCCTTCTATAAACGTTTCCCCAGATTTAAAGTATACAACCATAGGAATCGGGGAATAATTATGAGAACCAAGCAATCATCGGATTTATAAAACTCGCCGTCAAAGCAGTGCAAGACCAACTTCAACCAAGATCGCGACAAAGATGTTTTTCGAAGTTATTTGTATATCGTAGTCATGACCAGTAAACAAAACCAAATCAGTATAAGTGTTGCCAACATAAAGTTTCGAAATGGTTCTAACATACTTAAGATACCCTGTAGGTAAATACGCAACCGTCTCAATTTCAACGGGCATATTACACCTAACTATGTTAAATAGGGCAAACCAATACAAACCTGAACAACGAACGTCTAAGAAAACAAGGCAATACGGGAAATCAGGCATCCATTCAATAAGCCAAACCAGTAATAGATTCTTAGAAGTAAACTATCAATTCAAAACAGTCTGACGGATTCACAGCCGCTACCAATGTAAGCGTTCAGCCCAAGAATGCAACCCCAAAAATTCCCTTATCACATTAACCTGTCAAACGTCAAATAAGGATTTACTTGGCCGTATTACAAAATCGCCTTACATTTCAGTAGTCGTTTGGCCGTAACAAAGTAAATAATATTTGTTTAAAAATTAATCACAAAGGGACGGTTTCTGGAAACTAATTTATCGGGACAGTTAGTTTAACTGTTCCATAAAGCAGTAAATTGGTTTCTGAAACGTCAAATTGACTTTAACCATGCGTTTTTGCACAATTAAATAAACGCAGCAATGTGGTCAGTTAAATTAAGTGACAGCCCAGGTTAGAAGTGTTAAAGAGTAAAAAAACGTGATCCCGTTGTTTTGCGTCATTTGACATTGTTGCTGCTCAAATTTAATATAGATCCCAAGATTTTCATATAACAAAATGTCCCTAGACCACCAATAATACAAATATGTAGCAAAGCATAGGTTAGCAGTAGCACTTGCGTTTGCGCTCCGGAGATGGAATTAACGGTCTATTTTGCACGTGGTAGCGTGTATCTTGTAACTTAAAAGTTTCGTACTTTCGAGAGACAAAATTCTTTCCCCCTCAGTGAAATGTCTTCCTCTCATTCGCTTGGGGTCCATAATTTAAAAAAATAATTCGCCCAAAACACAAAAATGTTTTGAATTTTCAGACAATTTTGACGGCGGCGTTAGTAGCGCATCTATCGCATTTTTTGATAACTATTAGTTCAGTGTAGAAACCGAAGTTAGTTAACCGGTCTATAAACTAATGGAGATGGTTTTCAGAAACCCTACGGAATTTTATGGATCAGTGAAAGTAATGGGCTCGTTTGTTAACGGTCAGTTAAAAATTTGTTTCAGAAACCGGCCCTAAATGATTAAAAACTCTAATTGGATGTATTAAAACCTTCTATTTAAACTGAACTTCTTATTAGATAGAAAATGTGTTACTGTCAAAAAGCATCGATTGAACTTTTATTCTCCCATCCTTTGCATGCTATACTGGCTAACTTTTTGAGGTAATCGAACTCGTTTTGCGACCTTAGGATGTACGAAGCAAATCATTGATCCGTTGTTAGACGTAACTAAGTTGTGCTGCCGATTGTTTGCAGGTGTTTTTTCATAGGTGACCGACGTATTTTTTAAATTGCTTGCTTGGCTTGCTCCCTTGTTGTCAGCGTCCCTTGTGCCGATTGCACGCAATATTTTGTTGTTGACCTTTGGTCTAGCTTGGTGTATTGATAATGGTTTGTATTGACAATACAGTATCCCTTAGTTCATTTGCGTTATCGCAGATCTTTATAGGTTAATTTAACCCAGAAGAATGTGTTTTGTCTACCCATCGTACTTGATTACGAATTAACAGCCGCGAGCTAAGAGCCGACTCTGGAGTCGTTAAAGGTTGGGCTACTAGTGTGATGGCCGACTCGCAAAGCCACTGCTGAGGCCCCGTTATTAAGTATAAACTTTTGTTGCTGCTTCCCAATTATTTCCGGAATCGTCGGAAACGAGTTCCATAGTTTTGCAGTGCTGTTTTTCGAAAGCCTTTGTCGATATTCCATCGCACATCCGAGAACTTCTCTTAGTAGCTGTTGTTTGTTTTCTGGTGCAGTCTTCCTTTATACTAGGAGTAGCTGAATACGAACCTGTGTTGTACAAGGTACATAAACCGGTATACATTGCTCTTTTCGTTAGCCTGAATTCACCGGCTAAACTTGCATTACCCCCGAGTTGTTTAAGTTTTACTTGTGCTTGTACTGATCATGCTAAATTTTTACTTACTGTGGTGATGTTTTTTTAAAGTCCTGCCATGTTTGGTTTATAACATCGCCGTAAACTTATAATTACTCCTTACTATAGAATGTCCAGCTCATAAGTAAGAGACATAGCGGCTTAAATGTGTTACGCCAATAAAATTGTTTGGGTAAATCTTGTTCATTGCGATTTCTTGCAACCTATCACTGACGTTAGCTTGTAACAATAGTTGTAGCAGTAGATTTCGCTTGTAACCTTGGCTTTACCTGTAACTTAAGCGAGTGCTTGTAATTATTTTATTGTACCAGAATTACCGTTCGTAACATAAACGTGTTCATATTAAGTTTTTGCGCCTGTTTAAAGAGTTCTCGCTTGGACCCATCAGTTGGACTGAAAGACTGTTTGCCGCCTCCTGGTAATTTGAACACCCTTCACTAATTTTAGTGAAAAACCTCACGGCATCTTTTCTGTAGCTACTCGGCCCCATTGGTCCATGCAGCCTAAACGTTTATTTGGTACGATGTGTTAAATTTTATTATTAAGGATTTTGTTACGTTTAATTTGAAGTTTCGCATGCATTATTGAAAATTAATCAGTTGAATTTTATTAATAAGCATTTTGTTACGTTTAATTTGAAGTTTCTCAGGCAATATCTCAAATAATTAATTAGATTCTACTATTCTCATTTATTCCACAAATAGCCAGTACATTTTTACCTAACAACCCTACTCTCTTCTGGTGGTAACCAACTATCAGCCTAAACTACAGTTATGCATATCTATCTAGAACACTCCACATTTCAGTAGTTCTTTCTGTGGTTCCTCTTTTCATATTATGGGACTTTCTGATAACCCGAGCTGAATGGCTTGTGGCTGAATTTCTCGGCCTTTTCCATCCCAGCATTCTTGAAATTAAGTTGTGTGCCCCTCGACTTGGTGCTTCGGAAGCCAAATGGTTTGGCTAGCTTCATTTATGGTGAAGGATCTAGAAGCACAAAAAGCTCTCTGGACTTTCGAATAACTGGTTGCTGTTACAATTCCTACGTCTGACCCTTCTGCGTAATTTTGGGACCAACTTCCGTCGCCAGCACGATCATCTTCGGCTAACTGTTACCACCAGGTTAGTTTTCTTTAGCTCCTGCTTCTTTCTCAGGTGCTTACTTAGAAATGTGTACACTTTCAGCCATTTTTCCCCTGGCTTCGCAACTGCTGGGAAACATTTTTCGTTACACCCCTTGGAATCGCTACACACTAATTGGGAAAGTTACCTGCTTGTGAGTTAATTGCTCGTCTCCTGGCTCCGATGCAAGGCACATGCGTTAGCCACTCCTGCAGTCGGTAGTTGGCGATACTTCCTCCTTGGGTCCTTCGCTGTGCCCCCAAGAGCTCCGTTGATTGCGGTGCTTCTGCCCCGCTCTGCTGGAGAAGTCGCCTGCAACCCAGAGCACCTGTCCTGTTACGGTATTAAAACAACTTTACGACACCCACCCAAGGTGAGCATCGCACCACGGAATCAGTCCTGGAAAACTGGCACACTTGCCCTGAGATTTGCTAGAAACAGGCTAAAGGCCACGGCTGGAACGCTCAGGGAGTCGGGCGTGAGTCACACGATACGTTCTGGGCAAGCGTGTTGAGGCATATATATAGGGTACGTCAAAATTATGAGGGCGCCACCAAGCCTGTCTTAACTCGAATAACCGGGCCTGGGCGGTTAAACGGGAGCGAAATATTCAAGATACTCCGTCGATAAAAATTCTCATGAGCTGCAAGCTCAAATAACAATTTCGTGATCGCAAATACTGGAATGGTAATATTGGGACTCTTTGGCCGAGACTGCGCATACACTGGACCTACCTGCACGCTCTGATCTCTCACGTCTCGCCGTACACCAATCTTTACACATCTTTACACAAGGCGCTATCTGAAACAAAGCATGCACAGGTCGAATAGGAATAATACGTCCCTTAACTAAATATGCGTCTATTGATCGCTAATTACATCTGGGCAGCAAATCGTGCCGCCAAGCTTATGTTACTGCTTACGTTAAGCACCAGCTGATGGACGCGCTATGCTAATGAACAACACGCTATGGGTGGCCGGCCGCAGTGGGCTCGACCCTTTACATATTAGAGTACAGTTTAGAAATACGCGCTCCGGCAAAAGGGCGCGTTAGTGCGCGATAACAGACGCCGACCTGCGGTTAACACCTAGGAAGCAAACCACAAAGCCCTCGCAAACATAAACAAAGAAAAACTCGAACAGCTTAGGGCGCGCCAGGCCCAGACGGTCCATGAGAGTGGCGTGCAGTCAGTTGGTAGAAGGCGGCAGTCTGTGGCAGCTCAATCGCCAAAACACGGCATTAGGGGTAAACGGGCTGGAATCCGCCAAGATGGCGGCGTTAGGACGCTCTCCGGAGAGCACACTACAGCGACAAAGAGGCCTACTTCGTCCTGCCTAGAAAGATCCTCGAAACAGCGAGTTGCAAAGGGAAAGCTCCCTTTCTCACCAACGCAGAACTGGCCCCAAGAAGCCCTTCACACACCTACGCCTTGACGTAAAGACGTGCCACTCACACAATCACACGCGACCTCTTAAAGGATGGCATATTCGACAACATTCGCTGAAGCAGCACGAGACGGGAAAAACAGGCTGGCGTCCCCGCAAATAGCGGGAACGCCGCGAAACGGCACACTCTGCGACTTCTTCGATCAACGGCCTGACTTGAACCCCTCAAGCAAGCCGTGTTATGGCCCCTGCAGTGGCGTGAGCCAAACGGCCTTGCCACGTGACTCTCGGCAGCCAATGGCGATGCGCTCCACAAAACAAATTAATTCCGGTATCAAAGACAGCCAATGGCGAAGCGCCTCAACGGAGTGATTTCTAGAAGCTTCGGAATTCTTGCGAGCGATAACACCCGGCTGCCAAAGTAGCAGCAAAGGGGTGCTCCAACTGACGAGAAATACTGCGTTTGGGGTCAAATATGTGCAAAATCATTATTGTAGAATTAGGCGATGGAGCCAAATAAGTAACTAAAAGGGTTTAGCATACGGGCACGCTGCCCTAAAGCCTACGTGGCTACTTAAAATACCAAAATGACCTGACAATCCCCATTTTTTATATTCATTGTACAACCTTTTTATCACTAATTAACGTCATACGCGTCCTGTGCTAACACCACCTGGTCATCCGAAAAACTTACTGTGAAGAGTTGCTCTTTGTTTATAGGGATGCCTATTCCCATGCAATGCCTCTTCCAGTTCTGAAGAGTTACTTCTACATAGATATTAAACAATAGCGGAGACAGGCTACAACCTTGTCTGAGTCCTTTATTAGTATGTAAGGAACTGAAGAGTTGTCTTCCAATTTTTACATATGATCGTATAATTCTTTTATTTTTCTTCTTCTTCTTCGTGGCACTACAGTCCCATCTAGACCTGGGCCTCCAGTATTTTCTGCCTCGAGACGTCATTCTGTCTTGCTGTTGTTTTCCAATTGAGAACTTTCAGTATTTGTTTGGCATCCTCTTCAATGTTGTTTATCCATCTCTGTCTTGGTCGTCCTCTTCCCCTTGCACCCTCCATCTGCCCATTGTATACTTTCTTTGGGATTCGGTTCCTTACCTATTCTCTCCAGGTGTCCCGCCCATTTTAATCTTTGTAGTTTTATAAATTCGACAATGTCTTGTTGTTTGTATTTCTGCTTTAATTCGTAGTTATATCGAAATCTCCACACCCCATTCACCATCACCGGCCCATATATTTTTCTAAGGATTCGTCGTTCCCATCTTGTTAACAGTTCCTCTGAGTACTTGGTGATTTTCCACGTCTCACTTCCGTATTTCACCACTGGTCTTATCATGGCTTTGTAGATTGTGATTTTTGTTTTTCTTGATGCTGATTTGGACTTAAATATATGAGAAAGTGAGAAGTAGGCTCTGTTTCCGGCTAGTATGCGTTGTTGTATTTCCTGTTTGATATCGTTTTCACTGTTAATTTGAGATTCTAGGTATTTGAATTGCTGCACTATATCAAAATTATTATCTCCTATTGTGTAATTTTGGCCAAGTCTTCTTCTTGGTTTTATAGGTAATAGTTTGGTCTTTCTTTCATTTACCTTCAGTCCGCCCGATTTTACTGGCCTGTGTTTCCAGTTTGCTAAATACTTCATTGATTTCCCGTTCTGTTCTGGCTACTAGATTAATGTCGTCTGCGTAAGTAATTATTTGTGACTTGTGCATTCTTGTACTGTTGAGGATATCGCTGGTGCTTCCTTATTGCCTTCTCTAGTGCCATGTTGAATGGGATCGGCGCAAATCCATCTCCCTGCCGCACACCTTTAGTGGTTAAGAAACTGTCTGTCGCTTGGTCTTGTATTCTCACTACGGCCTTCGAGTCTGTCATTGTTGTGCTGGTTAATCTTACTAACTTGCATGGTATGCCAAAAGCTTTAATTATATCATATAGCCTGTTCCTGTCTATACTGTCATAGGCTTCCTGGAAGTCAATGAATAGCTCATAGATTGGTACATTATATTTCATGATTTTTATAATATTTGTCGAGTGGTGAAGATTTGGTCAATGGTTAATTGTCCTTCTCTGAACCCTGCCTGATGTTCCCCTATGATTTGCTTTCCATATTCTGCTATTCGTTGTCGTAGTATACTTGTAAATATTTTATATGTTACACAGGGCAGCGATATTCCTCTGTAATTGTTGCAGTTATGTTTGTCACCTTTTTTGTAAATGGGGCATATTATCGCCGTGTTCCATTCTTCTGGGATTCTTTTTTCTTTCCATATCTCGGTAATCAGTTTATATATTTATTCCGCTAGTGCTTCCCCTCCGTTTCTTATTAATTCTGCCGAGATATTATCTATTCCAGGTGCCTTGTCGTTGTTCAGCTCTCGTATACTTTTAATTACTTCATCGTAAGTAGGGTCTGTTATCAGTGGTTGTGCAGTCGAAATTTCTTCCTTTTCATACTTGTCACTTTCTCTCTCTCCTTGTTTCAGTAGGGTGGCAAAATGTTGACGCCAGATTTCCATAACTTCTTCTGTTTTTACTAGGTATTTTCCTTCTTTGTTTTTACATACCGATGGCCTTGGATGGAAGTCTTGTTTGGTGTTTTTTAGAATGTTAATAGCCTCTTGACTTCTTTCTTTCTATGTGCTTGCTCCAGTTCTTGTATTTGAAAATCCAGCAGTGCTATCTTCTTTCTTCTCATTAGTTTCTTGGTGTTCCTTCTCAGTTCCTCGTATTCTTCTTTTCTATTCCTTGTTGATCTTTTGATTAGTTTGCTTCTGGCTTCATTTCTTTTGTCTACTGCCTTTCTGCATTCTTCGTCCCACCATGCTACCTTTGACTTTATAGTTCTATACCCAACTTCTGTTTTTGCTGCCTTTGTGATACCTTCTCTTATTATTTCCCACCTTTGTTTTACTGTTATGTTCGCTTCATATGTTTCTAACTTTGTCATACGTTTCTTAATCATTTTTTGGTAGTTTTCTTTCACTCATCTTTTAGTTTGTTCGTATCGAAACGCTTTGTTCTCTTCGTGGGCATTGATTTTGCCTTGTCGATTCTTGCTCGCAATATTGCCTTGACTAGAATGTGATCGGGCTCTGATATTGCTCCTCTCATTGTTCTAGTGTCTATTATACTTGAGCTATATCTAGCTGACACTAGTATATGGTCGATTTGGTTGACAGTTCGCCCATCTGGTGATATCCATGTTCCTTTATGGATTTGCTTGTGAGGAAAGATCGTGCTTTTAATTATCATTCCTTTCGCTGTGGCAAACTCGATAAGCCTTTTCCCATTGTCAGAAGTTCGTTCATGGAGGCTGTGTTGTCCTATAATTGGGGTGTATATTGTTTCCTTGCCTATCTTAGCGTTTAGGTCTCCCATTATTATTTTGGTATAATTGCTGGGTGTTCCATCCAATTCACATTCTAGTTTTGTATAGAATTCTTCTTTCGTTAGGTGATCTTTGTCTTCGGTTGGTGCATGTACCGAGAATACAGATAAGTTAAAGAACTTCATTTTAATTCTGATGTAGCACATTCTTTCATTAATTGGTTTGTATTCTATGATTTTGCCCATTAGCCGCTTTTTATTATGAATCCTGTTCCAAATTCATGCCTGTCGTTGTTTACTCCGCTGTAGTATATATGGTGTTTTTCCTTATGATCCTTCCACTCCCGGGCCATCTTATTTCTTGTATTGCGGTCATGTCCACCTTGTATTTGTGTATTTGGTGAGTTAGTGCATCCAGGGTCTTTGGTTGGTACAAAGTTCTTACGTTCCAAGTTCCGATAATCATGTTCTTTTCTCGCCATTTCCGTCTTTTTAATGTCCGTTCGTCTACCCGAGGCTCATTTTGGGGTTTCGTAACTGGTTTGTTTTTTACGGGAAAGGGTTATTACGAGCATGGGATAGTTTGCTCCACGCCCAACCCTTTTAGTCGCCTCTTACGACAAGCAGGGATACTGTAAGTCTATTTTAACCCCAACCCACAGGGGAATTCTTTTATTTTTAGGAGCTGCTTATCTGTGTAATATAATTGGCATTTCATAATAAAGACTATTATTATGTACCTATATATGACGTTATAGGAGGTTCACATACTGTTAAACAACAATTAACGACTCTTCTCAAAGATTTAAGCTTAGGTTACTTATTACTCGATAAAATTTTAAGTTTATAACTCCCTGTCGGCCATATATGCTATTTCGTTAACTATCCCCTAAACTTTACACAGTTAAATCGGGATTAGGGATTAATTGATTGCTGCACAATACCTTTCTAGAAATTTTAGGGTTACGTCAATCAGGAGAACGCTTTCGAAATCCTCAAAGAGAAAACGGAATGCGTTCTATATGGATCGAGAGATTCGGAAAACGCACTTTCTTAATACACTTGGCACACAGGAATTCCTTACTAAATCTGCGTTAAATTCTATTTGGAAAACTGTTCTTCGGTATCTCACTCACGACGACAATTATCATGTAACTCTCAGGTTAACAGCACGACACGAAACTGCTCATGCAATTAATTCAACAAGATGGTTATTTGTGCCTCAAGGTGCTTTAGCCAACTTCCTACAACTTATTGCGCTTTGTCCAATTTTAACTTGGAAAGCAAGGATAAGGACGATCAGATGATTGCACTCGATTAGTGCCCTATTATAGGCTACTTATTTGACAACGTTTGATTGGTGGGATCCCGCAAGGAGTATATCGATCAATTTCCAAAAGCTTCCAAGCTGGTTCAACCGTTTTACACGTGTGCGCTAATAGCTCTTATTTTACTATGTATTTTTAGCTGACTTTTCGCGCGACTCTCGATGCCACGAACTTACAAAACAAAGGCATTTATAGTTGATTTTCACATTGTCGCACACACCCATAACGACAAAAACCTTCCACGGAAGCCATTTCCCGCAGTTACGTCACCTGACATTTAATACATGATGAAACGAAAGATTGACGACTCCCTCTAGCTTGCTATATTAAAACAACGGTGGCCACACAATAGAAATGTCAAATCAGCGAGACCGCGTCCCGAGGAAAAGAACTATGGCTGCCGCTACTAAATTTTTGCCTTGCTATAATCGGAACTGCGTTAGCATGATAAATTCATCTAACATATTTATTACTAATATATTAGACTGCGCGCAACAAATAATCTTGGCAAGTATAACACAAACTTATTAGCTATTACTATTGTATTGTTGCTAAATTCCTCTGGTCCTTTGAGATTTTTCTGGATATAGTTTCGGCATCAATAATCAGATTATTAATGCCAAAATTATGTTTCCTTAAATTGATATCAAATGACGCTCAAAATTTACTACTTACATTAATTCCGGTTACCACGCTAGCTAGTATGGTAGTCGTTAAGTCCACAAGGGAACTCTTCCTCCATTTCGACTGATAATTCTAGCCACCTACCCGGCTTACGAACAAAGAAACCTTATAGAACCACAACTTTGTGGAATTAAACAGGTCAGAAGCCTAACATAAGATAAAAAGAAGAAGAAGATAATGAATTCAAAATGTTATTACTAACAACCTACAGAACAGCGTGAGAATTGCAAAGCCAACCTTTATTTTGATACTAAAATTTAGAAACTTTCCGTAGACGAAGTTACCAGATATATTTTCACAGCTAAATCAGACATGTTGACACCATAAAGAAAGATGTTGCGCACGAAAGAATTTAATTTCATTTTTAAAATATACCATGAAATATCGCATATTGTTTTTCACGTCTTGTCTAATACACACTGTAGATATAATCTAGCTTCTCAAATAAATATGTACTGAAATGGCATTTGTAAATTTTCAGTTAAGTAGGGCTCCGACAGCAAAAGCTTTTCGATATTTCAAAATAAGCTGTTTACTTAAAGGAACTGATGAAAATCTTACAAAGAACAAACGTTTTTTGAAGGTATGAAAATGAAAAGCGTTCAGTCCCATGAAAACAGTATTTGAAACTCGACTGTATACTATCTTAACTAATACTTTAATGTAGATCTGCAAAATATTTAACTGGCGCTATTCCTTTCCAACTTGATTAGAAGTATTCTTTACAGAAACGAGCTCTTACAACTTGTTTAAAACCTCTAAACATCTTAACTTAAGAAAAGTTAACATTAAAATTTGTTTCAAAAGACGCAGTGTACTTCGAATTCTAATAATAAAAACAAAATTTTCCTCGTTTTCCCTACAAATGTTAACTAACTTTGTTTGTTGATTTTGGAATTAATTAACGCAGAGTAATAACAATAAGAGTTATTTACACAATAGCTGCGACTCGTCCGCCAAATTGTGTATGACAAAGTAAACGAGACGAAATTTCAATTTACTACACGCTTACAGTCAATGCAAACTTTGTTTATTTAACCTGGTTTGTGAACATTTAACTGATAAAATTTAAAATTTGAATCAGTATTCATTCAACTGTCTACTGCATGTCGAATTACTGTGATAAATATAATTGGTTTAAGCATAATTTATGATACACATGGAATTGCACAGTTGTTTAAAATTGCTTGTCAATTCTTACTAACAAGTGATTGATTCGAAAACTCAAAGTGCCATTAATTATTGCTTTAATAAATATGGCATAAATTTGTCGCAGTTGTTATTTTGAACTCTTCGACTAAATTAACGCCAGAGTATCAAAGTAATAGCTGTACGTTGCTTCACCCTGAACTGCTCAATGTACGATGTAAAAGGAACACGTGATCCTGCAGTAAATTACGAACTAGATTATTTGTGTACCATGGTGGACAATAATTTTAGGCCGGAAAAATCGAAATTGATGTTAGTTGGACATAAGTAGTAGTAGTAATAGTAGATGTCAAGCGAATGACAGGCCGGCCTAAATTTATTGTCCGCCATTGTACCTACTCTTCCGAATAACGGGTTTTACGAAACCACCGATATGTATTTTCTTCCGACTCTCTGACAACCGTGTTGAACGCCAACACATAAAATATCACCGAGTAGTTTTACTTTCGATTTTGTATTATTGTAATATTTTTCAAGATATGAATTACCACCGTGAGCGATTGAATCCGAATCAAACTAATTGAGTGTACTATTACTGATAAGGATTACAACCAGTGTTGAATCCAGGGGGCTGACCGGGGTGAAATTCCCCCCCGGGCAGTACAAAATTTTCCCCGGAAACATTACCACTTCATATTCATGTTTGTTTAAATCTATAAAATAATGGGCGGGTTGCGGTGGAATAGGTAACAATACCTCCCAGACGTTTCATTTCCCCCCCCCCCCCCCGGAGTAATCAGTCTGAATTCAACACTGATTACAACCACTTGAATTTAGTACCGACTGAAGCTAATTTTTAAGATCTGTTACCGAACCTAAACACCGTTTGCATTGCAGCGTAACCAGGTGCCTAGGCGATGGGCGTTAATTGTACTTGCCAACGTAAAACATTATTTTGTCTGTGCAGGCGACAGTGGCTGTACTATGCGGCGCCCGCATTCTGAAGGTTTGAAGTTTCGGGGTTCTTACGTTGTTCACTTGCATCACACTCATTATACACATATATTCAAATAAGTAGATCAAATTTAAAAGATCACACACAATATAGCCAGTGTTAAAGAAACAAAAGCTTTAAGCAAAATACCTAATTGTGAGAATGAACGTCTCCATTGTAATGCAGCATGCTGTGTAGATGCTTAATTAATTCAGTAATAATATCCAGTCTAATGGGTATCATGTGATAACAGTTGTGTGTAGATAACTGGTGGGAGTAGTAATGGGCAACCAATATGGTTGTTTACACGAAGTGAAAAAGTATCTTGAAAATAATAATCGACGTTAAAATAATCACGTTAAAGGGCTATATTTCCTTTGATTGTGAAAGTAATAATTGTATATTTGATACGTAATAGCAACACAACCTTCTTTACCATCAAATTTGATTAAAGTGCAGAACTATTATTCAGATCAGAACTTCAAGATTGTTTGAAACCATTTGAAGTGGCAATTTTTGCTTCAACCAGTAAAAGGTGCAAGTTTTATTGTTTGCGGCATGCTGTGCTACGATATATTTATATCTTAAGGGGCCATAGCGCTGCAACAAGCTATTTTGGTCGTGAACAACCCAAAGGAGGTGTTTACGGGCTGCCATTCAGTTAGGAGCTGATAGAAAATACACTCAGGTACAAGCGATACTTACGGAAGGTTAGTGCGTATTTCTTATATTTCATTAAGAAATAAATAAGAAGTTTGGTACGGCAAAATTAGTGAAAATATTTGTATTTTTTTTTATAGAGTAATTTAAAATATGTATTTTTCTAAATTTACATTGATTCGGGTACTCGACGTTTTCGGAAATTATAATTAGAAATTAACATATTTTGGTTTAGGGTATTTTAACTAATTTTAACATCAAAGTTGACAAAAGTTAGAACATTTGATTAAATAATTTGACATTTTTATTTTGATTTATCGTAATGTCACATCAATATTTACAATACTAACTAACTGAATAAGAAGATTCAATTGAATGTACAAGAGAGTGTAATTAACCAAAGAAGTCAATTTGATAATAATTTATAATAATTCAGTCTTCAAAAACAAGAAGATTAACAAGTTTAACATTAAACCATTCAGCTGAGAACGAAAGAGAGTCTCATTGCTTAATATCTGTCTAGCCGAGGTAAATTTTGAATAAGAATCAAATGACATAATTTCAAATGTCATATTTTTATTAGTTGAGAAATGCCAATTGAAAATAATTCAATAAGTAGAAAGGTAAGTGTTTGAGAAAATATTCTTGATACTACTTCTTCTTAATAAGCAAGAGGATAGATATCCATTTAATTTTTGTTATATAAAAATTTTGGTTTGAGAAGTGGAACTGCGACCAAAGATATATAACACCATCAAGAGAGCTTATAAAATAGAAATAGCTGCAGTTCTGGCTACATTTATATAGCAATTAATATGGAGATGCAAGGAATCGAATGACATCGCGTCAGATGTTGATCTTTTCTCTAGCGCAAAAATGTCATCCATGTTGTTGAATTGCTGAAAGAAGCTGCTGATCTTGCTTTAAACTATAATCAGGCTCTTAATTCTATAGATACGTTAAATTTTAAAATGCACGTTATAGCTATTGCTCCTAACGTGAATAAAGCCTCTAACATGAAATTGCTACAAATTATTCATGATTATGAACTGTAAGAATAATTTTCAAATCTGGAAGTGACTCTAAGAATATTATTAACTATTTCTGTCACTGCTGCATCTTGTGATCAAAGTGTTAGTTAGCTCAACCTAATTTAAACCTATTTAGGGTTGACATTAATCTAAAGAGTTTTGAAACTAAAAATTTTGAAAATAGCAAAAGCAAAGAAAAAATTATGTTTTAGGTGTTTACCCTATATAAGTTGGGTCTACAATATGCTTATTTTCGTTAAGGGTGAAAACCTGAGCTATGTGCAGAATATTACTTTTACTTTAAAATTAAATTTGTTGTGTTCATTCTGTATATAATTCACCGAAATTATATTCAGTTTTGATTACGGTAAACATATAATCTGTATACAAAATATTGTCTTCATCGAACAATTAGTTTTTGAGTTATAGCGCCAACAGGCGGACATACAGAAGACAGATGGACGGACCAACGAAATTATTAAGAAAACACGTTTTTCGTCATCTAGGAACCCTGAAACGTGAAGATCTGAATGTTACATCACTTGCTTCTCCTTAAGCGAGAAAAGTAAGAACAAATATTACTAATACGCATAAACTACAGCAACTGTTCAAAGTGTTTACCATTGTTGTTAAGGTAGATTATTTGGTCTTCTCTTACTAAATTGTGTCGGTATTTACTGTAGGTGTATTTTCTGCGTAGATATTGTGATATGGAATATCAGATTTACTAAACTATTTTATTATGAATTTTCAAACAAAATCGCATTGTACAACCTATTTTTGATCATTTTATTTACTTCCCTCGTCTGAAATAGCAAATATTGTAATCGTGAAAAATCAAATTCCGATATTTCTTCAGGTCTTCACATTTTAGGGTCCCTAGATGGCAAAAAACATGTTTTCTCAATTCCGTGTCTATCTCTCCGTCAGTCTGTCCGTCAGTCTGGCTGTCTGTCCGACTGTCTATCCTTTTGTTGGCAGTATAGTTTAAAAACTGTTTGATGATGAAAGATGATATTTTGCATGCAAATTGTATGCCTACTTTACTCAAAACCGAATAGACTTTCTGTCAATTATATACAGAGAAAGTATCTAAAAAAATATAATGTTGTCTACTTTTGGTTTAACTCGGGAATAGATAAAACTAATATATCTCACATAATTCAAGTTTTTACCTTTGTTGAAAATAAGTATAACGTAAACCCCACAAATACAAAATGAACACCATAAATTTGTCCTTTCTTTACGGGGTCTGCTATAATCCAGTCGTAAGCTATTTTCAAATTGATGTAATTTTTATTACTAGATATGCTCTTTTACTGTCTCAGTATTATTGGCAAAGTTACGATATTTGAACTTACTTTGTGACCGCACTTTCAAGGCAAGTTACGTGTAAAGCCCCTTACAGATTTTTACTTGTATGATCTTATTTAGCACTTAAAAGGAAAATCTACAAAAGGGTTTGCACGAAAATTCCTTCGCTCGAATTACATCAATTTTCAAATACAAAAGAGTTGCAGTCGCTCAAATTCAAACCCGAACTCCCAAGCGGAATCAAAACTATTTTTGCTAGTCCGCCGCTGTAACCGCTGTCCCACACCGGCACAGCAGATGGATTGCTTTTCATTCTATAGAAAGGACGCGTTAATCGCTGCATATTTCTATTCATTTTACGACATTCATTCCGTATTTACTGGGTCCCATTAAGGGTAACAACTTAAGTTATGTGCAAAATTTGTACTTTTATC
Organism: Agriotes lineatus; assembly: GCA_940337035.1. NCBI lineage: Eukaryota > Metazoa > Arthropoda > Insecta > Coleoptera > Elateridae > Agriotes > Agriotes lineatus. The sequence goes on along the minus strand of CALNHX010006467.1, from coordinate 3,496 downwards.
TATCTCTGTTCTAAAGCAAAAATAGACAATATTTTATTTTTAAGGTGCTTACCCTGTATGGTTTGATATCAGATTAAAAAAGAGTTAAAAAGTACAGCATTAAATTAAAAAGACGAATTTAAGTATTAGAAGGATATCAAAATTATTAATATGTATTTGGTAAAGAAATTAAATAGAATTAAAATTCAATTGAATGATGCTATACAGGGTGGTCCACTTTTTTGTAGCAGGACTTTAATAGTAGACAGAAAAACTTATGCCAAGGCAAAAATTTCATATGAACATAGCCCTTAAAACTCTTCGTTTTAAAGATACAGGGCGTTCAAATGTTCGAAAAAATAACATTTTCTTTTTACAGTATCCCAACCAGGTGAGATAATTAAACTAAATTTGGTGTGCAGGTCTATCCTAAATGGTACTTTATTCTGTGACAATATCAAGGCCTTCGATCAACCAGTGGCGGAGATGTGGGTTTTCGCGATCAATAAATTTAAAAATTTACTAGTACGACCCTGTTCAAAATCGAATTTGTTTATTTCTTAAAAAAAGCGTTTAATTCTCTACAAAAGATGTCTCTTTACATTTCCCCATCTCCCACGGTTGCGTAGCAACTTTTAATAGTTTGGTCAAATTCATGTTTTTTATTCAAAATAAACTCAAACTAGTTTTGGGGTAGAATATTCTAATTAAATAAGTTACATTGTTTATTACTTATTACTGGACATTGAAAATAAAGTTCTTTAATTTTTTCTTCCATTATTAGCATAAGTACGAAAAACGGCTAGCATTTCCTTATTTTGTAAAGAAAAGTGAATATTCTACCCCAAAGCTAGTTCGAGTTTATTTTGAATAAAAAACATGAATTTGACCAAACTATTGAAAATTGCTACGCAACCGTGGGAGATACGGGGAAATGTAAAGATACATTTTTTGTATAGAATTAAACGCTTCTTTTGAAGAAATAAACAATTTCGATTTTGAACAGGGTCGTACTAGTGAATTTTTAAATTTATTGATCGCGAAACCCCACATCTCCGCCACTGGTCGATCAAAGGCCTTGATATTGTCACAGAATATAGTACCATTTAGGATAGACCTGCACACCAAATTTAGTTTAATTATCTCACCTGGTTGGGATACTGTAAAAAGAAAATGTTATTTTTTCGAACATTTGAACGCCCTGTATCTTTAAAACGAAGAGTTTCAAGGGCTATGTTCATATGAAATTTTCGCCTTCAAATAAGGTTTTCTATATACTATTAAAGTACTGCTACAAAAAAGTGGACCACCCAAACAGGAAGATTCTAACATAATTTAATTATTATCTGAAATAAAGTGGAAGATTAATAACAAATACCTATTCGAGAAATATCATTCCAAATAGTGGGTGTTAAATAAATATGATACAGATTATATAGAGCGTTGGACTTTAAAATATATGCAAAACAATATCACTAAAGAGATAATAATAATTATTCGTAAGTAAAATAATTTTGGACAAAAGGAATGTAATACATAATCTGCTAAATTTTCTAAAATAAACCCTTTATAAAAAGTTTAAAATGTTTGGAATGTAAAGGGTTGTGAATTAAAAATAAAATGTGCAAGAAAAGAATTAAAAATAAAATTTTAAAGATTTGAAGATGTGGAGCTGGTAAAGAGAAGAAAGGATGTATTGAGAATGCCATATATAATACAGTTATAATCTACACTGGAATTGGATGCAGAACTAAGTGTATTGTCAATCAATTACATTATATGAATTGGATAGCAGGGAATGGTTTTACTGGAAGTGGTTTACATCGAGTTTGCTAGCAGAATGAGCATCTTGTGGTGTGGATAGAAGGTTTTTCATCTGCTGGAGTTGTAATTCCCCAAGCTTGTTATTGAAGCGACATCTTGTATCTTACATCTAGTCAAGGTTCGTGATACTAGGTTGTCGATGGCTTGGGAATTTTGGAAGGAAGACGTTGAAGGCGTTTGCTGCTGATCAGTTTTTGGCAGTTCTGCTGGAGAAAAGTGGTAGTTGTCGTGTTTTGGCTGGAAAGTTTTTGCGGTTCCTGGTGTTTGGTTAAATTCGTACTGGAATTTTTCTGGACGTTGAGAGATTTCTGTGAGACTACCGGATGCATTTGGCTTGGTAAAGGAGAGTATCGAGGTCCATGGACAGGTGAAAGGCTACAGGTATTTATGTAAAAACTGAAAGAAAAGTATAGAAAGAGTGAAGTGAGGTAATTTTAAAGAGGGGAGTACTTACTATTTGATATTTGCTGAATGACAAGTAATGTAACGAAAAGGTATTTGTAATTGGTTTTGCACTTACATAATTTAAAGTGACATTGACAGACGTACAAGTTGTCACGGAATTAAAAAAATGAATTTTTAGGAATAAAAGCAGTTTTGATTATGAGCGAATCCGACCTGTGTTTTCAGTTAAGAGTAAATGTTTTTTACCGGAGCTAGAGATATTTAATAATATTGATAATTTATAATTTATAATTTTAAAAGAGATTTGATTGAAAATAAACCAAAGTATAGTAAAAGTCAGAAGTAATAGCTAAAGAATAATTGTTATAACATAAAACCATTTACATACATAAAGACCATTATAACATAGTCAATTATAACAATATATTTGGTCTAAAGTATATTCAGTTTCGTGCCAGGTAGACATATAATCTACACGCAAAGTATCCTCTTCCCCCCAACAATTAAATTTTGAGCTCTACTGCCAACAACTATAGTTCCTTCGTCTTTTAGATGAGGAAGGTAAAAAGCAAAAATGACATTGTACAAAAAATGTTACAGGTTTTTGAAGCGAAACAAGTTATTTCAAACTGGTTTTGCAATTTTTCCAATAGCTTGTATGTATTTAATGAAAACTTACCCATCCTGTATACAGGATATCCATTTAGTGAACCGGTCGTTTATTACGCCGTTACGTTTTATCTAATAAAAGCTCTGATTAAGAAGGTAATAATGGGGTTGAAACGGACACCAAAACACTATGGCTCAAAAAAGTATATATTTTAAATGGAAGACCCTATATTTTTGTGGTTGTGGTTTGTGTTAGTTGTAACAAATTAATTAAAAATTTTCAAAAAGCAAATGTTACATTATTTTCTAATCATGACCACCTAATTACTCGGCCCGTTTAATTCAATCTATGAAGGTTGTCTTTTCATTTATCCATATTACTATTAAAGTACCTTTCACATCTTTTATATGTACATGTAGTAAAACTAACACTGTTAATTTTTATTTTTGTTATTATTATGTGTAATGAATCATTACTAATGAGTAAAGGATATTGCAATAATTCCATTATATTTAAAACATTTTTTATTTGTAATATGTAATTTACAATATTATTATGTAAATGAAATTCATTATTGTCTTAACAAAGAGTGCAATGGAAAAGAAAACTGTCAATTAAGTTTATGAACTGTCAATTAAATTTACGAACTGTCAATTTAGTGTCCAGCAAATTTAAGTA